>WEIT01007329.1:544135-556084 GCA_013389985.1 Dryoscopus gambensis
GGACGTGCCCAGGGACCCCCGTCACTGCCCGGGCGCGGGGCTCCTCATCCGCCTCCGTTCCCAGCCCGCCGCCCGCCCGGCGCGCTCCCGAGCCCGTTCCCTGCGATCGCTGCAAGGTGAAGCGCACCCAGGGTTTTCCTTGGCATTCCAGGAATGTGTGGCTACCGTAGGGCTCTGCTTTTCGCTCCCCGTCTTGTGCCTTCTTGCATAATCCCGGTGACTAAGGGCTGTCTATTTTTTTTAACTGTTTGCACAGTGTAAAGGAAAGCGCAGTGTGGGTATGACTTTACGTACAGTTTTATTTGGATAAGCTGAGCGTAAGTTCTGAAATAGGAACGCAGTGAGGTCAAATGTTTTTCAAAACAGAGCTTTAACTCATAACTTAGGGCTGTGATCAAAAATAAAACTGAAGTGGATAGAAGTGCTGGAGAATATCAGCCTTTCCCAGGTTCTCTCCTTCCTCCTTGTTTGCCTTTCTTTTCCATCCTCTTCCAGAGCTCTGAACCCTTCAGCCAGTAGATACACCCATGGTTCTCTCCTCGCTGTCTGGAACAGTCTTGCAGTGCTTTCCTGTAAAGCCTTCTCCTCCTCCTGGTTTTTTTCCCAAAACTTCACAGAGTGCTCAAAAGAAAAGAGCTAATTAGTAGTGTCCAGACTGTGGGACTCATGGGGTGAGAACAGCAGAAAGCCCCCCTTGTGTGATGCCAAAGGGCCACCTTGCATAGTCTCTGTCTCAAGAAGTGGTCAAGAGCAGATGCTTAAGCTCATGAACAAAACCGGAGAACCTCATGTACCCTCCCAGGCTCCCGTGAAGAGTATCCTGAGGGTTTTCCGTGCCAGAGAAGCGCTCCCTTTCCGTGCATGCATGTGTATGTGCCTATAAATACATTTATGAAGAAGCCATGGGCGTATCTGGTGCGTAACTACACTTGCACAGATCATCCGTATCCGTAGCCTCAGCGTATTGACGTCCAGTCCTGCGGAATAAAGATAGGTGATCCTGCTCCCTGAGTTAACTGGGTTAGCTCCTGAGCTCCTCTAAGCTGCTGATGTGTGCCTGTGGAGTAAGGTGATCCGTGGGATGGCACGTGCGCCGCGCAGAAGCGGAGCCGCTGTTTAACTCCCCTGACTGAAGCGCCAGGGAACGGGTTTCTAAGCTTTCCTGTGAAGGATTGAGAGTGAGTGAGAGTTCTCGTTGGCGTTTGGGTTGGATGTAGTTATAGCTGGGACAGTCTGGCTTGTCAGCGTGACATTTCAAGAGAAGCTGTCAGTGTAAACTTCAGAGCAGCACTTTTTTCCCTGCTCTTGTTCCCATTACAAATGGCACTTTGACAACTCTCAGAGGATTCTCCCGCCCCCCCATTATTTCATCCTGTATTTCTGATCAAATTTACTTACGCTTTGTAATAGTTTCCTTTGCCATTCACGTTCTTGTTTGCTCTGACTTGTGTTTTTTAACCCGCAGGAGGCAAGTCAAAACATTTCAATGTAGGTAAATCCTGGGAAAAAGCAGGCAATTCAGAAGGGTTGAGGTGTCTTGCTACATGAAACTTTATAGAAATTCATGCCTCAGTTTAGTAATTGGATCCATTTGCATGTGAGCATCTGTCAACTCCTGCACATGTATGCAAAACAGTATTTTTGTAATAAAAGAGTTATATCTATAAAAGTCCTGAGATTGGAATTGCTGCCTGTGCATATTTGTCTAACACTGCAGTACAACTTAACAGCTTTTGGCATACATTTTATGAAAGGGGGAAAGTGATATATGATCAGTTCTTGGGGTTTTTTTATTCATCAGCTGTAATCTAGCATTACATTTAATAAGCTACAGCTATTCTTTAAGAGGTTAATCAGTAATTAATCAGGTTAATCAGTAGTTTTCCATTCAGCAGAAGCTTATGGCATATGAAGCTGTGCAGAAAGCCGTTGCAGAAGCAGCTATATTATTCATTGTAGTCATACACATTATGGTGAAACATATTGTACCCCATGCTGTCGTGTGGTAATTCAGATGTTATTTCTGGTTTTCTTTCTCTCAGTAGCATCTCTCTTTCTAACAGCTCTTCGAGTGTGTATTCCTCCTTCTCTTCACAATACCAGTTTTAACTTTTATTCAGTGGGGAGGAAGTGGGGTGTTCGATTTTTAGATTTTATGTATCAGCAACAGGAGATAAATCACAGAAGAAAAATTCCTAGAAGCTTTCCCCCAAGTAAATTGTTCCAGACTAACACTTCATGAACAAAAGTTAGGATTAGATGTTATAATTTAAAAATAATGAGAATGCTTCAGTCATTCTTCAAGACAAGTGTAACAGGTCTGTACTTTGAATTTATGTGCTTTTTTTGGCTGAGCACACTTTAGCATGCATATAAGAATAGGTCTATGAATGATTAAACACTTTACATTTTCCCTAATCAGTAATGAATCCATTATGTTTGCATATGCTTATTTGGTCTCTATTACATAATGTTAGAATCTGTTCAGCATTCATGTGGATCAAAGAAAGGCTTGTCTAGTGGTTTTCTTTGAGAAGAGCACAGCAACCAGATACATATCATACTAGTTAAAACATGTTTTCTTTAGATAAGATTGTAAAAATCAGTGTGAATCCTCTTTCAGTGGTCCGGACTGCTGGTCTTCAGGGCTGTCTGGAAGTGTCAGAGAAGCTTGAATTCGGAGTAACTGGCCCAGAAGCAAGATAGCTGCTGTGAGCTGGCCCAACATATGGTCTGTGCTTGCTTTCTGTGTGAGGCTTGAGATCAGGATGTGCATAAATTTCAATTCCATGAGGTTAAAACTTCACTTTCAGCCCAATTGGTTCCCAATTGCTTCAGTTTTAGGTTAATAGCTGTGGTGTGCCTCTGGCATTGATGCTGGTAGCATGACCACACTTAACTCATCGAAAGGAAAAGGCCAGGCAAACTTGGAAATACAAAGGGGGCTTCAGTTCATTTGTGCAGTCTTCCTGAAACCTCAGGAAGTTCAGCTTGAGGTTTACAGCTGGTTGGAAGTTTTGCCCTTCATAGCACCAAACCACATTGATAGACTGAGGTCACCTGCTCTTCCAAGAGGTAACTTTGTGTGTTTGGCATAACTTCTATGTTTATGTCTGTTGACAGAAGTAAATCTGGTAAGTGCAATTTGGCAAGAATGTGGGATTTCTGTGTTTATTCCTTAGGCAACGTGCAGATTGTCACGGTGTGATTCTGTGCTGAGGGAGGCGGGTGAGGGATGCTATGCTCATCTCTTCATCTGACTGACAGATAAGCTGTTTTATGAACTGCTGCTAAATCCTTATAATTTAAGACAAGACTATAAATGAGTGCGATGACAACGTCTGTCAGTGTGTCCATGAATTGCCACAAGTGCCACAATTGCTGGCTTTAGTGAGTTTGAGAGGAATGGGATGGAGAAGAGCAGCCTAAACAAATGTGGGGATTGTGACCAGAGAACTTGAAATTGTGGGGAGGGACAGGTAAAAATATTGAACATATACCGATGGTTTGTATAACCTTCACTAAAACAATCTTAATTTGCTTTTTAAAACAGCTTCTGAGAGCCATTACTGTGACCTTTTGGCTAAATTGTGATGAACAGATTATATTACCCTCCGGCTATTCCTGTCCCCTTCAGCATGTGCTCTTTTGATTTATGTTTTTTCAGTTGAACTGGATCAAAAGCTCATACATGCCAGATTTTACTAGGTAAGGTTTATAATAAAACTTGTCCAAGATTGCTTTTGAGGTGCTCTTTGACCGCAAGAGAAGGGATTTTGTGGAAAAAAACAGGCCGGCGACTGTAGTGAGTGCCAGTGCCAGGAACATTCTCACTAGTCATGCTGCAGAACTGTGGTGTTCAAACCCTACCTCTCCTCATTATTAAAGCTCAGGACTGAAAGCAGTTCTGCCACAGATGTGCTGCGTCACAGTGGGTGTGTAACTTAACCTCTGGTTTAGCTTTTAATGTGTAAAATGAGGATAATGGGGTGTGCTTTATTAAGAGAACCATGGACATTAGGCTTGTGAAGTTCTTTGATCTTTGAATGGAAGGAGCTGTATTTATTTAAAGACAAAGAAGGTATTTAGCCTCCAAGCAAATGAGATGGATTTCACACTACAATTCTGCACATTTAAAGTCAGTCTCCTCTCTTGTAAGTAGTCTTGAGCTTTGCAAAAGTGAATATTTCTTGCATTCTCATGTGGAAGTTTTACAGTGTGGCTTTTCTACGAATTGGCCTTGTAAAACAATTAAGCAATCAAATAAAGCTCTGTGGTGGATTCTGGCATCGAGTCCCTGGCTGGATGCCATCAGAATGTCAAGTGGAATTAGTATTTTAGCACTCCTGGTTTTCAGCATCACTGTTTTCAAAAATGAGTGGCCCTGGTGTGGAACCTCTTTTTATATTCTGGTTCCATTAACACTTCCTTGAAAGCATTTGAAAGAAAATACTCTGAGTTTCATTCTTGATATAACACAGATTAATAGAGATGCTACATGAAGTTAGGAAAGTAAGGGTGGTACTGTGAGGTGCAGCTGGTTAATTTTAAATGTAAGCTTTGTTTTGAATAACTCACAAAGTCATTATCATGTAATGTGATCGTTAGAGTAATTGCTGCATTGAGAGGAGCACTCTGTAATTACTGGTTCATTGGTGAAGGTGATGCCTGCAGGGTCAGTGAAGGTGGGAGACAGCGCTGTACAGCCAAATTCTCAGCTGGGCAGGAAGTGTCTCTGCTATAATGTCCTCTGGAAGCGTTTTCTGGTCATCTTCCCAGTTTACAGTGCTGTTCTGTGGCAGCTGTTTAATAAGGAAGTGAAATACTGAGGAAGAATGAGAATAAAAACAAATTAGCCAGTGTTAGAAGTTAATTCCAGCAAATCATTTGGATTGCTTTTGGATTAAGGAACAGTAGCTCTTTGTATGAGGAGGGCAAAGAGGAAGTGCCTGTTTCTTGTGTAAGCTTTTATTTTGAAAAAAAACACGTATTTGTGCTGCAGTAGGAGTAGCCTTTGGTATATATGTTTCAGGAGCCAAATTTAAAATTCTGATGCCCAGCAGAGCAATCTTGAGAGGCATTTAAAGATTTTTCCATATTAGTTAGTGACAATTTTGGAATTATACACTGTTGAAATCAGCTGCTGTGTCAGTTTTGGTTTCTGTCTCATCAGTATACATCTGCAGAACAGAAGTATAGATGAGCGTTTAGCAGCATTATCGAATTAATTTTCCTTTCCAGAGCCTGACCTTTGGTCACTAAAATGCTACAATAAATACTTTATGTAGTGGTTTTTGCAGTACTTCTCTGTTAATTCCTGGTATTTTGGCGAAGGGAGATACAAGTATTGACTTAATTCTAAGTACTGAAATGTTAAGCAGTTGTGATTCATTGTTTTATTGTTTTAAAGCACAATGTTTATCTGATATCACACCAAGTTATTCTGAGTTATTTGGGAACAAGCATGAGGTTTTGTGCTCATGAAAACTCAAGGGTTGGGAGGAATAATGGTGTCGACTCAGAGTCTGGCTGTTTGTAGTTACACTAGCAGAGTAAGTTTTTAAATATATCCACAGACAATAGTGAAAACACATGGAAGATAAGTGTTTTCCTTGGTTCCTTATGAATGGCATTCCTAACAGTGCTTTCCATGACCTCTCCCTCACCTACAGCTTGTTATCAGACTTCAAAATACATTGCCAAAAGTGGTTGTAGTGAATCTCTGCCTCAGATTTCACTAGGTACTGTGGTAGTAGCAGTATAAAAGGGCAAAGAGGCTCCTTGTATTTTTGAAGTTAAGTGGAAGTTTTAATTCAAGTGCTATTTTTACAGAGCCTCGGTTGTTTTATTTTGCTGTGATGCTCAGGACTGTGTTTATCTCTGAACAAGTAGGCAAGTACATCAGGGAGTATTGCCTGGTAACATCACACCATCACCCTGGAAATCAGGGGAAGAGTACAATCCATGTTTTCAGAAACTCTGGGTTAATTTTCAGCTTTGCTGAATTTATTTTTATTTTTCAAATTCATATTGTGTTCTTATGCCCAGTCTTACACAGTTCTTGGTTGTGAGAGATGGGGGGCAGAGGAAAGGTGGAGCCATAGGGGTTTTGTGGTTATAAAGTGTTATAATCCTTTACAGCTACTAAGGGTTTAGTCTAAACATGCATCCTTGATGGTGTCCTTGTGCAACTCTCACTTAAGGTCAGTGTCTAAAACCTTCTGTGAGAAAGTTCACTAAATAAATTGGGCTTTTCTTAGGGCATCTCTATGATAGGATGAGGGTCCAGATCGACTTCAGTTAGCTGGAGTCTGTAAAGGAGGATTTATTTTCCTTTAATAGCAGACTGGTATCATGCTTTTATATTAGCACTACAAATTACTAGCATTTTTTTCTTATGACAAGACTGCATTTGTTTGTGTAAAGCAGTCTATAGTATACATTTGAAGAGCTTCATTTCTATGAAAAAAAAAAAAAAACAAAACATCTGTGTATCTCACCAATCATTTTATGTTCTCTTTGCAGAACATAAGTAACAAAAACATTTCTATCTGCTGCTGCACTTAGAATTTTTGCATCCAGATACGCTTCTCTGGATGAAAACTCAAGGCTGAGATACAGCATCTCTTTAGGACTTAAAACAGTTAAAAACTGTGACAGTGCTTTGCAAGTAAATGTCTGTTTGTCAGTAAAACATTCAGGAAATCACAGTGGGTTTTCTTATTGCCAGATAAGAAACATAATGTGGGAATTCCATCCATGACACAGTTTTTTGAGTCTCACTAATACTGACATATTCACAAGAGGATACTAAGCTTGCTCTTAGCAATGGGGGTCCAATGGGTTCAAATCTGAGTGCAGGAACTGGCAGCTAGGAAATCCTCTCCAATTTTGTTCCCTCATCTGCCACTTAACAAGACTTTAAAGTTCTTTAAGCTTCTGGAGTACCAGTTTATAAAAAGCAAGTAGGTTACAGGTATGAAAATGTGACAATTTTTTTAAACATTCAATACCTTGTTCTTAGTGTTTGTGTGTAAGTGCAAGGTGGTAGCTTTGAGTTATTTGAAAGGCTTTGAATTCTTACCCCTGTGTTTCAGTTCTAGGCAACAGAATATCCCCCTTTTAGGAGTTAATTAAAAGAAAAAAAGATTTGACCTCCAGGCGTGAAAGTAAAAGCTGCTTTAGTCAGTATTCTGGCAGGTGGAGGGACTGTCAGGTCATGACTTCAGGATTCATAGCTTCTCCCACAAATTGATGGGCACGGTACATCAGAGCAGAGAAGCGCGCTGTTTTTATGGGTATTTGATGTATTTCTCTCACCTTGCCTCCACCTGAGGACTGCAGTGCTCTGCAAACACTTGTGCGTGCTGCATCACTGCTGTGATGGGCAGAGGGGAGCATCCCTGCTGACACTTGGCAGCTGGGGAAGCTGAACCACTGGAAAATTGATTTCTTTACGTTGACTATGTCTGTGATAAAAACTGAAAGGTGGACCTAAAATTTTGTCTCCTAGTTCTGGCTTTACACTTTTTTTTTTTCATTACTGCTTTTCAGAGTAGTTAAACTTTGTCATTTTCATAGGCACATAGTAACAAGGTTTTGTGGTTGATTTTTTTTTTCACAATGCCATGAAACATCAAAGATCTGTTTTCTTGGCTATAAAATGATGGGTATTTTGTAAAAGTCACTTATTTGAGAGGCATGAGGTGGACATAACTGGTCTGCTGGTGTCTTAGAATGTCTGATCCTGTTGCTTGTTGAAAGAAAAGTCACTTTGGGGCTTTGTTTCCTAAGTTATACTAGATTCAGGAGCACGTAATGTGACTTAGCTGTGGTGATAATGGATTCTGTTCGTAGCCTCCTATCAAAATCAAATTAACAAATTTAAATCATATTTTGACTGTAATTTCATTACTAAGGCTGCCAATTAGAATTAAAACAATTCTTAAACTCCTTGTTGTTTTATGTGAAGTGACTGGTACAGGAACTGTCAGTGGCTTTAGTTAAGCAGTGTTTGATGAGTTAATTAGCTGAATACTGCATGAATACATTTTGAAGCTTTAAACTGTGACCTTTTTCGCAATTAAAGTTAATTCATATTTCACTTCTTGTGCTAATCTTTGTTCTGTGTTACTCTTCAATAGAAGGTTTTATGCTACAGATTTAAGCAATGCTTTATTGATCAGATGTTGAACAATTTTTGTTTATTCAGCCTTGCAAGCAGCTCTGGGAGGTGCCAGGTCCCCAGAGAAGGAATCTTGAATCGGTGCTTGAGCCTGTTCCTGTGAGAGTATTTCTCCTGGGAGCCTGTGTGTGTGTTTAGCCACAACCACATTTTCACACCTTGAAAATAAGCCAGAAGAGTCAAGACTGTTAGCATGAGGGGATTTTCAGGGCTTTTGTGCAATAAGAGATATATCAGAAGGCATGAAAAACTATATTAAAGGTTTGTCAGCCAAAGTTTGTTGGTCTCGGTTTTTCAGCTGCAGAAATAGTCACGGATTTGCGATGTGCACCATGACTTCCTGCTGCAGAAGAGAGGGATTCTCACAGCCTTTTAGACAGTTTATCTTTGAATGACCCCTTAGTTACCAGGAATAGGGTTTGGGGGTTTTTTTTTGCCATTTTACTGTTCCATAGAAGAACATCCCTACAAATCCTTAACATGTCAGGGGCCAGTCCAGTGTTAAGTCTGCTCAGCCAGAATTGCAGAGTCCTGATACAGGTCATCATCAACGAGCAGACACCATTCTGAAGTCATCTGTTTGAGGGGAGAGAGATAGCTTTTTAAATATCTTTATTTATAAACAATTTTTATATGTCAACAAGCAAACAAACCCCATGTAATTCCCCAAAGACAAGATTCAGAAAACCGCCTTTTGGGAGGCTGACATGGCCCTGTATCCTACTTACTTTCACATACACAGTAATTTTTCTTTAAAATCTTTTTATTTCCTCCATGGACCTGTTTCAGTAGAGTGTGCAGTGACAGTTCCTGAGCTCCTGAGTTACAGAGCATTAATTGTGGGTGTGTGTTCAGGGCTGTGTTGCATCTGTGAGTGTCAGCAGAGCAAGTGACTTCTCCCGGCTGTGTCGGAGCGTGAGATCTCTGTGCAGATCTCCAGCCAACATAAGATTACGCAAGAACTGAGCTGACATTTCACCTTGCTGCAGCAGCTGCTGGTAATGAATCCCTCACTTTAAAGAGCAGTGCCCAAACTAATTTAAAAATTGGGTGGTGAACAGTTTGGGCTTTTTCATGCGCAGAAAGGCATTAATTATCAAGGAGCAGCAGTATGTCTTTAAAGAGACTGTTTCCTGTAGTGGATCTGTTTTAAGAAGCACGACTCAGTCTGCACTAAGATAATGTGAACATAGCTGTAATCTCCCAGAAATGCAGAGTGTTACATTTATTAATGGTTTGAAGGGGAAATTGGGTTTTAGACTGCCTGGGTGTGTATTTGAGACTGTCACAGGTTTCACAGTAGCTGTGAAGCTATGTGGATGTGATGTGTTCTAAAATTAATAAATGAACTTGATACTTTCTGCACATGGTTTTAGTAGCAGAGCACTGTCAAGCAAGAAGCCTCATTGCCTCTTAATTCCTCGAATGTGCCGAGAGCCTGCTCCTTCAATGCAAATAGTTCCCATTATTATTAGGGCAATATTCCAAATACCGCACTCATTTTTTGTGTAAAACCATCTTTTCACTGCACTGTTGGTAGACTCAATCTAGCAATAGTCCAGATGTGTTCTAAGCATAATTTATGACAATGGAAGCTGAATGTACAGTGACAAGCATGGATTATTTCACTTTCCATGTGAATTTCTGTGTCATGGACCCTGGCAATCACTTGTGTGGAAACAGGTAGCTAAAGAGCAGCATTGCTTGGATGCAGATGGAAAGCAGCACAGCACAACAAGGGGAGTTTTTCAGCTACAGCTGAAGGTCTGCATTGCTATTCTGCACCTCTTAAGATACCAGTTGCTATCACGGCTTTTATTTGCTGTGGACACTTTCCTCCAGGGAATGAAGCAACTGTAGCTCTGTAACATTTGTTGAAATGTTGCTTTCCTTGGCTACAGTTCGAGGCTGAACTGTAGTGGTTGAATGCCCAGCAATTGGGTGTTTATATTATACTCAGTCTGCCTTTATTATGCTAAAAGTTCATTCCCGTTCTGTTTCTGTGAGCACTTTCTTTATCACTGCGCTTTGTTTCCTGTAGGAAATGGTTTTGTGTTCTGCATGAGTGTTCTTTACAGAAGCTGTATAATTAACAGTTTAATTCTTAAAAAATGCTTCTAAATAATTTCAGTGTCTTTTCATGTAGACCTTCAAACGTCTCTTCTCCAAAACCTGGAGTATTTAAACAGGGCATGATTTGCTAGATGGGAATTGCATTAGGCTTCCATGCACAGTGCTGGATCAGGTGACAACAGTTCCAGAAGCTGATATTCAGGTCTGCTAAAGTACAACTTCCCATAAAGACAAACTGAGAACTAAATGTTTAGTAGGGGGTTGGAGAAAGGTGGCACTTTATTTCCCAAACACTGATGTGTGGTTTTTTCTAAGCCCTGTTTTGTGTTCTGTTCCTATAAATTGTACTCCTGCTCTCAGAGCATGTTAGTAAGTCCAGCCCGCATGCTGTCCATGAACTTTGAAGGTTAAGCTCTACACAATTGCTGTTCCCTTGGCTTAATATTTTTGAACCATTATGAAAGTGAATAACACATTTACCTTTTTTAAAACAGATCTAATCCTGTGAATAGCAAATGCTGTGAGAGAGCTGGAAGCACACTTGTGTGCATACATCAATTCTGTTCTTTGTATGCCATCTCCTCCAGAGTTCTGTTTTTCTTTTGGTTTATTCCTTTCTCGTTGTTCCATTCACTTTCCTGACACACTCGGGTTTTTGCTTTCACATATGTTTCCTGCCTTCCCTCCGTGTCCCTGGCTTCTTTCTCAGTGGGATCTTGTTACCATCACTGCTCTTGTTTTCCACTGTCTCCAACAGTGGCTCCTGCTCGCTGCCAGGCCTGAGCCAGACATTCTGTCCTTTCTCCTGCTGGCTTTGCCTGCTGTTGTGGAGGCAGGGAAAGGTGGTCCATGTGAACTCTCTGACACATTGGGTAGCTGGCATCTATGGGAGGTTAAAAAATAAACAAAAGAAAATAAATGAATAACTTGTCTACTCTTTCTTTGGCGCTGCTGAGGCAGTTACCTCATATGGCACTCAGTGGAGAGCAGGGGGTAATTCTGTGTCCTGGACACAGAAATAGCTGCTCTTTAGTGGCATTAGCAGGAAACCTGTAAAGCTTAGCTGCACTCGTTATGACTTCAAGAGAAGGACAATTACGTTACCTTGTTGGACAACCATATTTGATGTAGATTTTTCTTTAGATTGTTGGTTAGTGAAGGAAAATCCTGATGTACTGAAACAGTATCCTGTTTTTCTAATGTGATGGGGTGAAATTGACTTCCCTTAAACTGTTCCCATATTCTGCAGGAGTTGTTGAACAGAGGATTAATACGCAGATCTATGGAGATCAAAATTTGTACTCTACAGTCTCACAGGGACTGGAAGTACTTATCACCTGGCTCTAGGATCTGATATGGTATGGAACCAGATTTGCCGCTTAAATAGGCAATTAGTTAGCAATTAGTTATGTAAACATAGTAGTTATCACCTACACGAAATACATCCAGGTATGTAATCCCTTCAATTCAAATTGAAATATTAAATTCTACTTTGAAAAACACAAGCAGCCTCAGGGCTGAGAATTTGACATGCTTGTTACAAGCACAGCTGCCTTTTTAAACCCTTTAATGTGTCTAAGAAACTGTTTCACTTGAACTTATTTTTCACCCACAGAAAAATGATGAAAATGGGAATTGCTCTGGTGAAGGGATTGAGTTTCCAACAACCAATTTATATGAACTGGAGAGCA
>WEIT01007329.1:560600-578820 GCA_013389985.1 Dryoscopus gambensis
GTGAACTGTTGCCACAGCACGTGGGCCTTGATGTCAAGCAGAGTCCAAAACAGGATGATGCTCATGAGAACCAGCCAGAGCTCCAGCTACACTTAATAAAGGAGCTGTTAGAAACACTCTTTTGTTTGCATAATAGTACATCCATTTGAGGTGTGGGTTAATGGGCTGAACGTGTCTGTCCAAATGTCTGTTTCAGAAGACGAATGTTTAGCATTGATGTTGCAGCTGCTAATTTGTTCATGTTCTTATTGTTCAAGGAACCTCACGGGTGGCTGGTGGATCTGGTAAACAGGGTAGGTAAATGTAAACCAGAATTGTTGTTTGCCACTTGAATTCATTGGTCTTCAGAGATAATTTCTTTTCCCCCACCCTACCCTGACTTGTTTTTTCACTCCTCAATTTTCTGACAACCACAAAAAAATGGTTTGAGATTTTAATCCTGCCTTGTAAAATACAGCTTGCTGAGTTGCTGCTTTCTCCCTTGAGCACCTTTACCCTAACGTGGTATCTATGACTAGAGGAATTTGAGAGCCCAGCTGAGGCTGCAATCAAAGGTCCTCCAAGAAAAAGTGCCAGTCCAGTCAGCTGTTGCTGTCTGTGGTCTGCCTTTCTTCCCTCTGTCCATTTTTACTCATCAGAGTTTCTAGCTTGATGCTTAAACTCTGGTACCACGTGTAATTGCATTGCATTCCCCAATGTGCCCCTGAATTCCCATGAAAATAGAAAGCTTCTTTCAAATGGGATGCTCCATGGTAAAGGACACTTGTTGGCATCTCAGGAACTGTCAGTGGAGTATTTTCTATAGTCTCTTATTTAAATGATAAAATACTGTAGTTCACTATGTAATACTGATTATTTTCTTTCAGTTTGCGGAGTTGGGTGGATTTTCAGCAATTCAGTCCAAACTCAATTCAGAAGATATTGAGCTTGGGGTAAGTCCATCTTCTGTCAGGAGACTTCTCCCTTTCCACTGCACCCTTCGTGTAGAAGCAGCAGTGTCCCTTTTGGCAGTGCTTTTACCTTTTCTTTGGTACCGGAGCAACACTCCCACAGAGCCCTGGAGAAGTGCTGGCAGCATGGAGGTCAAATGAGGTTGCACATAAGAATCCTGACTGAAGAGCAATTGAGACTTCACAGAAAAGAGGAGAAATTAGTGTACCTTTCTGCTAGCGTTCAGCCTTCTGGTTAGACATCAATCAAAGTAGTTTCATTGTATGTTCATCATTATGTCCCTGGTTTTCTGTTTACTGCACCCATAGCTGCATTTAGCTGCAAGTGAATTGACTTCTGTCATTTATTATAGAAATCACTGTTTAAGGAAAAAAATCCTTAGGATGATAGACAGTGTCTTAATTCTAAACAACTTTTCAAGAACTGTGTCTTAAAATTGACTGGTTCAACAGAGCTAAACTGTTATGGGTGATGAAGTCTAACTTGGTTAGTTTTAGCTTCCTAACCTATATTCAGGAGATTTCCAATTCTTTCAAGCTTTGGAGAATGAGGAGGCTAAATGAAAACGATGTCATTTGGAACCTAGTCCCCCAGTATAAAATCAGTCTGCTTCCAGTGACATGCCACTTGGAGAGAATTCAACTTCTTTTCTTGGGATATTAATATTTTCCCCTTTATATAGAGATAGGTTCATGTGAGCTTGACAGAAGAATAAGGAAAAACTTGATTTACATCCCAGTCCTGTAATAGAAACTTTGACTTGACTTTGTTTAATGATTAATAACTGCTTGCTTAGGAAGGAAATCTGGGTCAACATCACTTAATTTGGGCCTTGGATTGCACTGCTGCACACTCAGTTCCACAATTCTTGATCCAGAGTGAAGAGAAACTGATTTTGATATTATTTATTGGCAAACAAATACCTTTATACATTTAATTTCTTGACGATAGATACCTCTTTAAAATCATGCACTGAAGATATCTTGACATGTATATGACACATTTACAAAAGCTTTCTCCCACGTAATGCTTTGGGGAAAAAATTTGCCATATGGCTTTAACCTTAAATTTTGCATTCACACTTCTGATTGCTGTAGAGAGCAAGCAAAATGTGATATGTTCCTTCCCGTCTGTTTATTTCTGTGACTGAAACAGGATCTGTCAGAGAACACTGAACTGAGTGACGAGAAGACCAAGATTGGTGAAAACTGGGAAGGCATTTTTTATTTCAGACAAAAATATATAACACATACTGCATGCCATGTATAATATATAGCACATACTCTACTGTGTGCCATAGAGTAAATCTTTCTTAAACCATGTGTTGTAAAGGACTTGCACACCAAAAACAGTTGTAGCGAATGACTGGAAAAATATGATGAGATAAATAATACTCGTTCACCTTCATTTGCCTTTTAAGCTACAGATTACTAACTATGAAAAGATCTCTTAAATATGCACCTAAATACTTGCTGTCTTTCTTTCAGGCAATCTCTGCGTTAGTTCAACCATTTGGAGTTTGTGCAGAATATCTTAACTCTTCTGTAGTACAGGTAAAATGTCTTTGTTATGACTTACAAGAGGACTGAAAATTCCTTTCCAACTGTGTTGGTGTGAAACTGGTGACTAATCTGAAAAGCCTTCAAACCTCACGTTGCAGAAAGTACAAGAACCATTTTGAGCATCCTGAGGTGTTGAATAAAGGGCTGAGACAATGTTCAGACTCGTTTTCCAAGCAATGATCTATAGCCATGTATCTACACCTGCAGCAATGAGAAGCTTTACCACTGCCATTAGTAAACTTCATCAGTATAAACCATGTGGGAAAAGAGTCCAGCCTGGTGGATGGATTTTGCTTTTAGTTTAACTTTCTGGCTGAGATCAAGCACATGGATATGAGAGTTTACACTGCAAAAACTGTGGCACAGGAAAAAAATTCACCAGGATCTCTTTGTGTATGCCAGCGTACTCCAGGCTTCACACCTGCCCTCACCACCAAAAACTATTGACTTAAGTGACTGAAAGACTTTATTTAAAGAGGATGTAGTTTAGAAGCCCCTGGGAGTCAGAGAGGCACGTGCACCTAATAACTGCTGCATTTTTAGAGGGCTGTTGGTCTGTCTCTATGTGCAAACCTGCATTACAGTGGTCTGAAATGGGTTCTTAATCTAATTGCTTTTTTTTTTCCTGGATGTATCTATCAGGATAGTTTTATCTTTGTTGTAGGTCTTGCTTTAACTCTTAAGTTAATAGTGAGCTTTCAGCTAAGTATTTCCTTTATTATTTCCTTTTGCTGCAGTCACGTCTTTCGAGTAATTTTATTGATTTCAGGAAACGTTAAAATGATTGTCATGCCTTTTCTCACATTCTTTAGCCTATGCTGGATCCAGTCATTCATAAAATGATTAAATATGTACAGAATGTGGAAGAGAAGGACTTGAAAGACAAGGTAATGTTTTGCATATTAAATATTTAGGAAGAACTTCCTGCATGTCTTGGAAACGCTGTCAGTGTAAACTAGAACAATAGCTTTCTTTTCTCTGGCAAGAATACAGCCTGTTCTGAATTCTGGCTGAATGACATAGATGAAAATGCATTTACCCAATTCCATTCAATATGCTTTTCAGTAAATATCTGATTTATGACCCTTTTTAAAAATATTTTGCCACTGTTGCTATCAATTTTTTGGTTTTGTTGGTCCCCTTGTGCAGCATGCTGAATGCTCACTTCTCTGACTCAAAGATACTTACTGTCTTGCAGTCTGTTAAATTCATATTACTGTTGCATTCATTATCTGTTTGCTTCTGAGAATTTGGTAGTTGTTGGTAAAGTGTCTGTGTAACTCGTGGCTACTTCCTGCATTACACTGAATTTGGCCTTCAGTTCTATTAAATTGTGTTGCCTTTTTACTTAGATTTAAATTGTTAATTTTAAACAGGAAACTATTAATAGGTTGTTGAACCAAAGGAGAGCAATTTACTGTATGTACCAAACCTGAAGCTTTAACCAAAGGTTTCATTGTCTTAAAATTTCTAGTGTTCAAGTAATACTTTCAGATGTACCAGGTACTGTGTTTTGATTAAACAGTCTCTGTTTGGTCACTAAACCTACTCTTTATGAGTCACCGATGTCTGTGGCAGAATAGCAAAAAATACCAGTGCGTCTATTTGTCCCTTTTTTGTTGTTTTGTTTCAAACAGAGACTGGTGAGTATCCCTGAGCTCTTGTCTGGGATCAAACTGCTGTGTATGCGCTTCCAACCTGACCTGGTCACGGCGGTCGATGACTTGCGGCTGGACATTCTGCTGCGCATGTTGAAATCCCCCCACTTCAGTGCAAAAATGAATTCCCTCAAAGAAGTAGGTTGGCTTTTTGTCCGTCTGTGTGTGAGCACGAGAGCCCGTGTTTAGCTGGGATGGGTTGTTAATAAGCCACTGAAACCACAGCCTGAAAAAAAGAGATGGCGCAATATTTCCTTGCAAGTTGTGTTGCCTTAGCAAAAGCTCCGTTCAAAATAAACACCAAACAAGTTAATATGACAGGAGTTGTTTATAGTATTAGTAGCCACTGCAAGGTGTCCCAGTTAGACACCGTTTGAGAAGTACATGATTCTAAGAAGTGCAATTTTAGATTGATTTATAAGCAGTGGTCTATGCTATTCATTGACATTCACTCTGGGATAATCCTGAGCATCCTGTGGCATATCCTTTTTTACTCCTTTCACTTGGAGGAAATGGAAAAAACACCAAATGGGACTTAAACCAATATTGATGTCTTAGTCCACTCGGATCAGGTCATTGCACTACATAATTGTATTTTTTATTATAATTGTACGTGGATGCTGTAATGTTTGAGTCCATCCTTTCTGCTTTTTGCCTTAATTTATGAGAAAATTGAGATGTTAAACCTCACTGCTGTTTGGTTCTTAATCATAAATTCTGTGTATCCGTGGTGAATTTATAAAAGTGCAGCTTTTGAAGATTTTAGCAGAAATGTGCTCTTTCTCCCTAGAGTGAGGAGCCTGTATCAGTTCAGTATTGGATAAAAAATAGGGCACTGATTTGAGTGTAACAAGCAGAAGCCTGAGATAACCTACTTCTGGTGTATCTGTAGAAAAATACCTGGCAGCACAGGCCAGCTTTTCTGTGTCAGGCTGAGAATAGGATTCTGCTGCATCAGAAACTGATGGCATGGTGTTCCTGGTTAGGAATTTGCCTTTGAACAGCTTACTGAAAAACAAAAACAAACAAACAAACAAAAACCACACCACCCCGCCAAAAACAACTGACCCAAAAAATCTGAAACACCTTCTGTACTCAAAATATTTCAGGATTCACACTTAAGCTTCATCATAAGCCTTTTTGAATAGATTTCACTGTGTGTGTGTATATGATGCAGGTGGGAATTTTTTGTTAGAATCTCACATTTTGCAATTTCTAGGTAACGAAATTAATAGAAGACAGCACTGTGTCCAAGTCAGTGAAGAATGCAATAGACACAGACCGACTGCTGAACTGGCTCGTGGAGAATTCAGTCCTGTCCATTGCTCTGGAAGGTAAGAACTCTCACAAAGCCTTTTGGCATGTGCTTTGAATGATTTAAATTTAAAAATCTCATCTCTCCCTTTCAGTACATTTTAATCGGCACTATCAACCAAAGAGTTCAAGGTTTTTGTTGTCTCCAAAATAAAATAAAATCCTGCAAATTCTGTTACTGTCATCTAATCCTTTGTTTGACATCTGTGCAAATGTCTTTTGCTGTACCTAGGGTTTTTTACTCAGTTTGTATACTGTTAGCCTCTAGAAAAGAGGGGAAAGAGGTGTTTTTCTTCCCAAGTAGTAACATTCTGTAGGTGTTCTGTCAGATATATGAAGCAAAACAAAATAAAAACGGAAAAGCCTTGTTCTTTTTACTGGTAGACTTGTCTGTAACAGTAAAGAAAGACTTTCCAAATGAACATAGCTTCATTTTCTCTTTTAAAAGAGCTAGTTCTTTTAAATTAATATAATTAAACTAATAGTGTTTGAAATATATTCATTTAGTTGCCTTTTTTGTTTCACAGGTAATATAGACCAAGCACAATACTGTGATCGTATAAAGGGAATTATTGAGCTGCTGGGCAGTAAATTATCCTTAGATGAGCTCACTAAAATTTGGAGAATTCAGGTAAGCAATCAGGACTAGGCAGGTGCTTTTAGACTGTCTTACGAAAGCAAACAACTCTGATGAAGGGATTTTTTTTAAAATAATCTATACATCTCTATTGCAGCGTGGAGGTGTTGCAATTTTTACAATATAATTAGTGCAAAGACTTCCTTCTACTTCTTCCTTTACCATGTAAAATCAATTGTTCTGGCAATTTCTTGTATCATGCCTGTTAAATCCTGTGATGAAGTTCAGTTCTTTGCAAGAAGTGTTGAGGGACTCCCAAAGTATTTTACTTGGCATAGGAGGTTGTCAGCTTGAAACAGGTGAGAAGAGAGTTTGTCTAGACCAAACTAGGATATTAATGTTTGTGGCTGGAGGTGTGAATTTAAAGTCAGAGTGTGTCTTTAAAGAGAGTGGGCTCCAGTTGTATGAATTCCCATTTACCTTCCTGTATGTCCATGTAATTGGCTGACAAGTCATCTTTTGGCTTTCACTTTGGGATACTCAACTTATTACTGTGTGGCGAAGGTGGTTTGAGTGTTTATGCAAATGATATGTGGAAACTTTGACCAGAAACTAATCTTCCACTGCAGGAAATGGCTTTCTTCTCTATGCAAATGTTGATATTTTAGGCTAAACTCATTGAACACTGTCAGCTCTGCAGTGTGTGTGGCATAATAGCAAGTCTTTAATGCTTAGCAGAGTTGCAGTGTGATTCTAGCTCCCTCACTTTTATTCTTTAATAAAAAGCAATACTTCCTCCCCCTCTCTGGCTGTTGTTACCATGGTGCTCCCATCCGTGTGGGAGGAGATTTTGTATTGCTCACTTTTGAGTAAAGCCTGAGAGAGTTTCAAAGGTTCAACACCCTACACGTGAACCTCACCAAGCAATAGCAAAGGTGATGTTTGTATTGCTGCCACTGCAGCAGCTTGAAGATGCTGTAATGATGGCAAACTTGTACTTCCCTGCTTTAGAATTGCTTCCAAAGACTTCTCAGCTGGGGAAATGAGGAGCCCAGGCAGTTTACTCTGAACTTGTGTTTCTAGCATGTCAAAAGTTGCTGTTCTCACTCATTAGTATGAATAGTAAGATAATGCTTACATGAAGGTTTTTCTCTTTCTTGTTTGGGTTAAAGACTTACCTTCTCATGTTTTCCTCCTTCTTTTCAGTCAGGACAATCCTCTACTGTGATTGAGAACATACATACCATTATTGCTGCAGCTGCTGTGAAATTTAGCTCTGATCAGCTCAATCATTTATTTGTTCTAATCCAAAAGGTAAGTTTTCATGTGAATTTACATTCCTTAGGAAGAGAAGTGATGAGATGTACTTGTGCATCCAGCCTACTGAAAGGCAAACGCCTTGAAAACATTTATATTTTCTATATAAATGTAAAATTTCTAATTAAAAAAATAACACTTCTGCTACTAATTTTTATATTAACCCAGAAGTCTAATCTGCTATTGTATTGCTAATTGAGTTGGATTTTAAATACATTAGGTAGCCAGTCCTAAGGGACTTAAAGTGACTTTTTATTATTATATTTAATCCCTAATAGTAGCTGAAAAAGAGTTGAGCAAATTAGTACTGTAACTCCCGCCAGCAGAAATAAGGAAATACATATGGTGGAAACATACTTGTTTGTATTTTGATTTTCCTGCAGTAAAGCAAACATGGATTATATTTTTGTGTGCACTTGAGCTGTAGCAGCCTGACGGAGCTGCTTTAATCATTATTTCTTTGCTGTCCAGAGCTGGGAGACAGAGAGTGACCGAGTGAGGCAGAAGCTGCTGAGCCTCATCGGGCGCATCGGCCGAGAAGCACGAGTGGAAACAACCACTGGCAAGGCAAGTGCATGGTTTTCCTTTGGATTTTTGATTTATTAAATGTAGAGTTGCTAATCTCTGTACTCCCTAGGTCCTGACTATCCTTGCCCTTCTTCCTCCAGGTTCTGGAGGTACTTTGGGAGCTGGCTCATCTCCCAACGTTACCGTGTAGTCTTATCCAGCAGGCCTTGGAGGAACACCTGACAATCCTCAGTGATGCTTATGCAGTGAAAGAGGCAATCAAAAGGAGCTACATCATCAAATGCATAGAGGATATAAAGAGGGTTGGTTTATTATTTTATCTTTTCCAAAATGAAATCTTATCTAGCCTCGATGTTGCCCTTTTCTTGCAAGATGCACAAATTGTGTGTCCCATCTGTAAGTTCTTACCTTGGGGAGTCCACGAGAGGGGTAGGCTTTGTGTGAGCCACTTTGTTGATCATGAGACTCATAGTAAGTCTCTTGCCTTTGTTTTAAGCAAATTTTCAGCACAAGGAGTGATCAGTTTATGGGAAACTACCAGGATGGGCCCAAGGTTAGAATTTGCAAATGGAACCACTGTAAAGGTATGTCAGTATTTTAACTGTCCCTTTCATGTGAAAGCCTAGATTAGTATTTTTTTTGAGTAAAGCATGTGTTCTGGCATGACCGTTAAGTCTCAAACTGCAAATCGATATTTAAATCGTAGTAGTTTTGTATTTTAATAAAATACTTAACTCTTTTCCTGTAACGTAAAGAAGCCATTCCCAAAGCTGCCTGTACTGTTTCCTGGCAGCAGCAGAGATGTGCATGGCTTAAAAGACTGCATATATTCTCTCCTGCACTGTTCACATAGCAGGCAGTTTTTCTTGAGGCCTGGAGGAATGCTCCTGTCTTCTTTTTTTTCAGCCTGAAGTATGCTGTAAATAGCTGTAAAAGAAAAAGGCTTTTACTTTTTTTGTTCTTTTTTTTTCATGATAAATCAGGTTTTATCTCTGTTGCAGCATCTGTAGAGGATTTTAGATGTTTAAGAGGCATAGTATGTTGATTCTTGATATTGATCACACTTCTCTGTGTGTCATGAATATGGATTTCAAATCTTGGGTTCTCAATGTCTGTGAAAGTTGTAGTTTTTTTCTTTTGGATCTTCTCTTATGCTTTCCTAATCTCATTCCTTTTAATAATACTCTGGCAAGGGCTTTTACAGAGGTGCTGCAGTGGGAAACACTAACAAAAGCTGTAATTGTAAAGTAGAAGGGATTGGGGTAAGCATACAGCCGACTTCTAAAATACGTGGTGTTCTTATATCCCTTCATTAGGGAAATGAAGACATAAACTGGGAGGGAATGTAAAGTTAAGGCAGCTTTCTCAAATTTGTGAGGGAGTCTTCAGTGGAGAGCTGTCTGTTATGGGTAGGTTCCTTCAGCCTCTCTGAGTGTGTAGGTGGTATTTGGGTGTTGTCAGTGTTTAAACCAGACATCACTTCTCTGAACAAGCAACCTCAGTACTGGTCTGTGTGGTCAAACTTTACAGAAAATGAAGCCTCCCAGAAAAGTGATGAGCAGTTCTAAAAATGAGGTAGGAGGGTTATTCTTTGTAGGATCTCTTTCCACATGCAGCTTAAGTATCCTTTGCTTCCTATCAGGGGGCTGCTTGCAGCACCAATCAGAAATTTCTTGTCTCTTAAGCCTCAGTAGTAGTTGAGATTCTTTCTTCTGTTGCTCTTGCTTTAGCAGTAAGTAACATCATTTGACTGGATTTGCCCTTTTTTTGCCCTTTTAGACCTGCTTCATCTCCCATAATTGAGGAAGGTGGTGGTTATCATCTCTCCCTCGTGCAATTGAGTTCTTTTGGGCTACTTAATTTGCATGTTCTCTAGCAAGGAGCTGGTACTTTTGGGCTTGATAATAGGGCATATGTGTGTATCAAGGGACTTCTTGTAGAAAGTGAAGAAGGGCACTTTGAGTGTGTTCAAAAAAGGGAGCAGGAACAAGTAACTGCAGCCAGCAGAGGTGGTAGCTGTTGTTTTGAAACAGCAGCATTATCAGATATCATTAGGCGTCCAGGAGTCGGAGAGGAAAGTTAATCTATAGTTGAGCATGTACCACATGTGTAATTGTTTTTACCTTTCCTGCTACCAGTCGTCCCAGCACAATAATCCTCAGTTTGTGTGGGTGGTGCCAGCCTTGCGTCAGCTCCATGAAATCACGCGTTCATTTATTAAGCAAACTTACCAAAAACAAGACAAGGTAAGGCTATATGCTGATGAGATTTTTGAAGCTTTTGTTGTGTCTGTGTAGCTCTGCCAAACATGGAAGTTTGAATTTAAAAAAATATATAAATTAGCTAATAAACAATTTAAAAAATAGTTTAGTGATGTAGCATAAACTGTTGGAGTAGAGGTGCTGTGCTGTCCCTTTGTGAGTGCATGTGTGTACCTATAAATCTGTTTGCTGTGTCAGGACTAATTTATTTTATTCTCAGCTCTTTGTAGAATAATTAACAGGCATGTTTGTGTTAAGAAATGAACAATGGCTAATGTTTAAACCAACAGCTTTGTAATTGAATTGACATTGACTCTTGGAAAACAAACTGAACTAGCAGCAGTCACATGTGCTGTAGAGTGGCTGTGTGGAGGTGTGGGACGCTGCAATCTGCAGCACGTGTGCTTCAGCACATGCTGAAAACACCAACATCGGGAGGTTGGGTGTTTGGAAGGGGAACAGCTGACTCTGAGGGGGAAACATGACTCCTTCTGATAAGAGACGTGTGTCTGTCAAAGAGCAAACTGCTGTACGCACATCTCCGTTTATCTATCATTTTAAAAACATCTTTTTCCTTCTTTATTTTATTGCCAAGAGCATTATTCAAGATTTAAAGAAGAACTTCGAAATAGTGAAGTTGGTGACAGGAAGCTTGATATCCTGTCACCGTTTGGCTGCATCCGTGGCAGGCCCAGGAGGGCTGGTTGGAGCAACGCTGGTGGATGGCCGATACACTTACCGGGAGGTACTGAGCCCTGAATTTCATTACCTTCTTGTTGCATTTTTGGAATTCACTGGTGAATAATTACTCTAGTTTTTTATTTATAAATAGCTCTAATAGTTATCTATGAAGGCTTGTTGTACCCTTGTTATTATACAGAAGAAAGCCATGTAAACATGACACAAAACCACACAAGTTCCTTAGCAAAATCTTTACCTGGTGGAGAGTAGATCTCCCCATCCTAGGATCTGTTGTCTCCAAGCCTGTTCCAGCTTCTTCACCAGCTTCAGTCCTGGTAGAGGGGATACCCTTGAATGTGTTGCAAAGCTCTTGATGCCTGAAACAGATTTGCTAATTAGCACATAGAAGCCACACATGCAAATAGCAGTTTGTTGCTAATGCTTTGATAATTATTTTTTCCACACTAGTTTTGACTTAGTGTCAAATAATATCATTGCCAGCAAAGTAAGAGCAAATCCAAGGGGGTTTGTTTGTTTGTTTTTAGAAAGGTAGCCGCAAAGTATGTTTAAAATAGAAATAAATCTTACAGGTTTTGTTTCCAGGCTTTTTAAAGTGTGCTGTTGTTTGACAACTAAATTTGCAAAAAAAAAAAGTAAAAGAAATGAATGCTCAGAGTTCTTGTTTCAGAAAGAAAAGTCTTAAGCTTGAGTTTTTGTTTCCTCTTTCTCAGTATTTGGAGGCACATCTAAAATTTTTGGCATTTTTTCTGCAAGAAGCCACCCTTTATTTGGGCTGGAATCGTGCCAGGGAGATCTGGGAATGCCTTGTAACTGGCCAAGATGTTTGTGAGTTGGATCGAGAGGTAAGAAAAACTTGAAAAGTTGGTTTCTGTGGTTGCAGAAGGAATTTTAATGGATCGTGAGCCGTATGTATGTTTGTTGAGACATGTGGAGTATGAGTAGCAAACACAAATTAGGCATGCATTTAATGCTTTGTGTAGGCTAGAGCAGCAGAGGTGTTCACTTATGGCCAGGATGCTCTTTTAACAGTAAATTTGACTGGAAGATGGACATTGCCTGGGAGATTAGTTGTAGATGTTGGCTTGAAAAGGGGTGCATGGAGGTTGGTGCAGTCACAAGAGACATTCAGCATTATTTGGGTGGAAAATGACTATGAAGTACCCCAAAGCTGCAATGCAGCCTCTATAACATGTGAGGTTACCAGGAGATGAGATTTTGAACCTCTTGCTGTAGATGAAACTTCTACAAGAGGAGTTGCTGTGGTATCTGACATAGTTTGCTGTATAAAACTAAAATATTTGATGTGACAATGGGGTGAAAAGTGTATCTGCCTTTCATTCACAGATGTGCTTTGAGTGGTTTACAAAAGGGCAGCATGATCTGGAGAGTGATGTGCAGCAACAGCTCTTCAAAGAGAAAATTCTTAAACTGGAATCATATGAAATTACTATGAACGGTAAGAAAGTGGCTTTGGTGAACAGATTTGGGGTTAAAATATGTACCAGAAATTTGCTTCCTAAGCCTTCAAGTCAAACATCTAGCCAGTTCTATAAATCAATATAAAAATGGAGTCTTTTTCCATCATTTTGAGTTTTATTAGTTGTAGAGGGAAAAGTTTGTCTCCTGTATTTGGTGTCTTCATTTTTTTTTTTCATAGAGCATAGAAACTAAGCCTGACCTGAATAAAAAACCTGCACCTTTTCTTCCCTTTCAGGTTTTAGTTTATTTAAGACTTTCTTTGAAAATGTGAACCTGTGTGACCATCGACTGAAGAGACAAGGAACTCAGCTGGTGAGTGTGTTCTGGCAAGCTCGTGTGTCCTACCTGTGGCCTCTTAGGGACAGGAGGAGGTGAAACGAGGATTGTGCAGCAGCTGTTTGACATGGTCGTGTTTGTATTAATGCGCACATTGTCCTTGTAGCATTAGCATTGTTAAATTCTGAAGCTAAAACTTGGAGAGTTAATTTCAACAGTTAAAATTCAGCAATTGGTAGCTGGAAGCTGGTTTGTAGCTTGTAAAACTTTGCAGGAGGAATGACTGAACTATTTTCTTAAAATAATCATGAATTCTAGTGTGCAATTTTTCCTTCTCCATAGCAGGGAAAGTCATTTTTTAATCATTCTTTTATTTTTCTTCTTTGCATGAGAGTTAGGCTTATCATATTTAAATTCTAACCTACTATAATTTTTAACTCTGATCTTTCAGTGGTTTTGTTAAATTAATGGTTATATGTTAAGTAGTTTTCCATAGGCATTTTAGATCTTTATCACAGAGAACTTACTTTAAATGCAGAATTTTTTGCCAAGTATCATAGCAGGTTTTGTGATGGTTTATTGTGTGGTTAGTTACCATGTTGACTTTTTTGAAACAAATTCCATTCTAGATTAAATTTCTCCATGCTTTTAAATTTTTTAATTTTTCAGTTGGCTTGACTGAGATCTTTCTTTGGAACATGTTTTTCCACCAGTAAACAATTTTTTTTTCCTTGTATAAATACACAAATGTGCAGCAGTTGGTTTAACTTTGCACTGTGCCAAAGTTTGGCAGGATGTTGGAAATGAAAATTTTTAAGTTTTAATCAAAAGGTGCTTTTCCAACAGATGGAAGGCAGTTTTGTCCCTGTGTAAGAAATCCAGTCATGTTTTACTGTGGTTCTTTCTTGTGTAGAGCGTAGAAAAACTGGAATTAATAGGAATGGATTTCATTTGGAAGATTGCAATGGAGTCACCAGATGAAGAAATTGCCAATGAAGCTATTCAACTGATAATAAATTACAGCTATATTAATCTAACTCCTAGATTGAAAAAGGTAGGCATATGTTTGTACATAAATGTGCTGTGACATTCACAAAGTCTCAATACTCTGCATGTTCAGCTGTTTAATGTGTTGGGTTCTAGGTAGTTTATGAGTAATTCCCATGATTTTAGTTTGGTTCTAATTAATTTGTACGTTTTATCTTTAGGATTCAGTATCACTGCACAAGAAATTCATTGCTGATTGCTACACACGATTAGAGGTAAAGGACAAATTTTGGTTGTTCTTGTACCTACATCCCTTTGGTTCTGTATCTTAGAATGCGAATAATTGTCTATGATAATTCCATTTTTTAAAAAAAATTCTTTCCACAAATATTTTTTGTCCTCTGAGCTTTCCAGGACACGCTGACTGTCCCTGTAAAGCAGCCCATGCTCTGCTCTGTGTTGCAGGCAGCCAGCTCTGCCCTCGGCGGTCCAACATTAACACACGCTGTCACAAGAGCTACAAAAATGCTTACAGCAACTGCCATGCCTACAGTGGCAACATCAGTTCAGTCTCCTTACAGGTAGGCCAGCCTCTCAAGGGATAAATATGACAGTAGACGTTTGCTCCCAGCTGCTTCCCACAAGATTTCGTGTGCTAATTAAAATTCTCGGTAATTGGTAGTTGTATATTCTGGTGGTTTCTCAGTTGAATATTCCAATTGCTCTGCAGTAGGGGTTCCAGAGATTTTGAAAAACTTGGGTTTAAGTTAAAAAAACCAGCGAAACAAAGAAAATCAAAGCCAAACAGACATTAAAAAACCAAAAAAGTCCCAAAACAACAAATCAAAACCAAAAAACCACCTTGCCTCCAGCCCCACAGAAACCAAAACCAACCAACCAAAAAAAAAAAAAAAACAAAGCAAAAAAGCCCACAGGTTTTTACCAGCCTATTAATCACGTAATATTTCTGGGGCAATGGGGTTTGGTTTTGGTTCTTTTTAAATTAGGAGAGAAAAGGATGGATTNATCAAAACCAAAAAACCACCTTGCCTCCAGCCCCACAGAAACCAAAACCAACCAACCAAAAAAAAAAAAACCAAAGCAAAAAAGCCCACAGGTTTTTACCAGCCTATTAATCACGTAATATTTCTGGGGCAATGGGGTTTGGTTTTGGTTCTTTTTAAATTAGGAGAGAAAAGGATGGATTTTTAACCTCGAGCCTAACTTAGTCATACCTGAATATGTGTAACTTTAATATAGAACCATAGGGCGGGACCTTTAGAAAAGTGAAGCTTCCTCTGAAGCTGGCAACATCTCAAGCAGTACAACACAAGCCTCTTGGCCTGTTTTCCTACTTTCATTTCTGCTGAATTAACTCCAAGTTTAAGGAGGTACCTTCAAAACCAGACAATTCATGGTAGTTACCCGTGGGCGTTGGAAATTAATCTGCAAGACAAGTTACTCTTGTTCTCAATGTTTATCTTTAGGTCAACTAAACTTGTAATAATTGAGAGACTGCTGCTGTTGGCAGAGCGTTACGTGATAACAATAGAGGTAAGATGTGTCATTTCCTTCTAGGCAAGGCTAAGAACACAACTTGCAATTTTATTAAAAACAGTAAAAGTTATTTAAACATGCAACCCAAGTTACCAACCATCACAGAAATGTCTTCGTTTGCAAGGGTGGTATTTACTGTCATCCCTCTCTTCCTGTAGGACCTTTACTCTGTTCCCCGAACTATTCTACCTCATGGTGCCTCTTTCCATGGACATCTTTTAACCCTTAATGTTACATATGAGTCTACCAAAGATACCTTCACCATAGAGGTAGGTGTGCACAGCCTGTGTGTGCCATCGACTGGTGGTTATGTAGCCACTCTTGGTGGGTTTTATAAGTAGAGTAAGATGGTTGTAAAGACTGCAGTCAACTTGAAAACTCTTCTTGAAAATGTAAAAAATATGAATGTGGAAGTACCCATGGACCAAATGCATTTTGATCATCATTTAGGGTGGGAAAAATGAGGTTTTTGCATACTATTGGTGTTGGAGCATTTCTCTGCTGTCCTACCCTGTCACTCTTATGGACAATACTTTTACCACCCTGTGCAGGAAGACTTTTTGGAAGATTTTAATTTTTCTTGGCATTTAGTGCTCGAGCAGAGTTACTGAACCAGTGTTGTTTTATTTCACAGGCTCATAGCAATGAAACTGTAGGAAGTGTCAGGTGGAAGATAGCAAAGATGTTGAATTCACCTGTGGATAACATACAGATATTTGCCAATGACAGCCTGGTATGTTAACTACAAAGAATTCCCATTCTTTATGAAATTGAGTCTTTTCTAGAACTAAAGGATAAATATGTTCTTGCAGCTAACAGTAAACAAAGATCAGAAACTGCTCCACCAGCTGGGCTTCTCTGATGAACAAATCCTTACAGTAAAAACATCAGGAAGTGGGACTCCATCTGGGAGCTCTGCAGATTCCTCAACCAGTTCCAGCAACAGCAGCAGTGTATTTAGTTCATCCTATGCAATGGAACAGGTACAGCATAATATGACCTGAAGCCTTCCCTCAGATTTTTCCTGAAGCAGGGATAGCTGGGGGAGAGAGCAGGAGCTTCAGTAAGATCATCCAATCTTTAGTAATCTGGTTTTGCTTTCAAACTGCACTTGAAACAAATCATCTAAATACACAACTACCTTGTGCATGCAGGTTGGACTTTATAATCTGTACTCTGTCACCTGTGGTGGCCTGCTTGGTGTTTATTCATCTCTGCAGGGTCTTTTAAACCAACAGGACCCATCTGGTTTAATTTTGGGACTGTATTTGTTGAGGGTAGAGATTCCACGTTTTCATTACTAATGAAGCTGCAGTATGAAAATAAACTAAGAAGCATCAGCTGGCATGTTCAGATCACTCCTGGTCTGCTTTGTATTTTGCCTGTCATAACAGCAGACTTCAAAAATTGACTGTTAAAAGGGAAATAGAATAATGTAAAAATTTAAGTGTTGTCTCAGCCTAGACAGTAGCTGGGATTACTGTGGGTCAGGTTGGCATCTGGGCCATTTGCTTCAGTGAAGTGCTCTGTTAAATTGACAGGTAACAGAGAAGGGAGAAAAAGACTTTTGTATTTCTGCTTAATTCTCAGGAGAAATCCCTCCCTGGAGTAGTCATGGCTCTTGTGTGTAATGTGTTTGATATGCTTTACCAGCTTGCCAACCTGGAGGAGCCAAGGTAAGCAGATTAAATGGTTACTAAATATTAAAGAATTGCTCATGATGCCCAGTTTGAATACTCACCCCACTGTGTGCAGGCATCCACCCAGGCCGGTGGGGCTGAGCCCATTTTGTGCAAGTAACTTCTGATTTCCTTTCAGGATAACACTGCGAGTGAGGAAACTTCTGCTCCTGATTCCCACTGACCCAGCCATTCAGGAGGCTCTTGATCAGCTTGATTCCCTGGGAAGGAAGGTATGTATTAAATAATTGTGGTGAGGTACACAAAGAGGATTTTACAATCAAGTTTCTTAAATTCCCTGTCAGATTATAATAACAGAGGGTTTGAAACTACTGCAAAATAACATTCGTGTTGAGTCAGTGTTCATTATTGACTTATTTCCAAGCAGCCAGAGGTGAGAGGGTTATTACAGGGGTTATAGGAAATGCATTCCCAATTACAGCAAAACACAGGAATCTCAAAATACTTCTTTTGTGGCTTTTTCCTCCTAGAAAACACTGCTTTCAGAGTCCAGTTCTCAGTCCTCAAAATCCCCATCCTTGTCTTCAAAACACCAACATCAGCCCAGTGCCAGTTCAATACTAGAAAGTCTCTTCAGATCTTTTGCTCCAGGCATGTCCACCTTCAGAGTGCTCTACAATTTAGAGGTAAGAAAACAAATTTGCTTCTTTCTGTTCTTCTGAGCACTAAAAGTTAAGTATTTCTAAGTTTCTTGGGCAAGAGTCCACTGTGATGGGGTCACAATGCAAACATCATGACACTGTCTGCTTTTATACGTGTGATAAATTTTACACAGAATGAAAGGGACAGAAAGTTCCCCTTCAGAGACTTTACTGAGAAACCAGGCCCCTCTCTGTGTGATTTGCAAGGTGGAAAGAGTATTCTGAACTAAGTGGAGAGGAGCAAAAAAATATCAAAATCTTACTGTTTAGGTAAAATTCCTGCTTGAATCTCCAGAACTCTGAATATGTGATTTTTAGTGTGTGTATATATAAAAAATATATATTAAAAAAAAAGTTGGCCCTTAAAAATTAATGGAAGCTTTAAGCTGAATAGGTTTTGCTTGGTTAAATTTGTCAGAAACTTCTGCGCTGTGTAAGTCTCCCACTTTCTGTCTGTGGAGGAGTATTTTTACAAAACATTCAACTGGGAAGAATTTTCATGGAGGGCTTTTACCAAGAGGCCTCTGGCTTGTTTTGGCTGCACAGGTGGAGTGGAATACATAGAACTTTTTTACCCCTAAGCATCTCCTAAATGCTTTAGCCAAACTGCTGGATTGGACCCTGTAAAGATTCTTTCCTAGAGTTCAGTGAATGGATTTTAAGGATCACAGGAGTTCAGCTGGTGTCATTTGTAGGACACTGTAACCTGC
>WEIT01007329.1:579046-611050 GCA_013389985.1 Dryoscopus gambensis
GACAGTGTTTAGTTCTACTTGCAAGTCCTACTGTTTCTGAGATTACAAATATGGTTTGAACAACCTGAGGTGGAAGGACTGATTGCCAACCGCTTCCAGAACATTAGACAAAGTTATTCTCTTTCCTTCATGGTGTGTGCCAAGATTACTGTAGGAATTTTCTTGTAGTTGCTTCCCTTTAGGTTTCCACAGTCTAATGTTAGCTCTTCATCTTCCTACACTGTCATCACACTCCTGCCGTAGGATTCCCCCCTTTTCCGTACAGCTGGAGTGAAAGATACTCGATTATGTCTTTGGAATATGTTGACAAGTTCTACAACTCGAAGCAAATGGCTTAGGGTGTCTTGTTGAACTGACAGGTTATATTGCAGTAGGATGGAACTGTTATCTGCTGCTTCTGTGCCAGAGAAAATAGTAATGAAAGCAAGTAAGAAATTGCTTGCTTTTCTGGCAAGGGATGAGAAGTAATAAATTGGATCAGATGTGTAGGTTATATGAGTGGACTTGTTCCTCAGCTCCAGTCAAGCCAATTGGAAGATGGTTTCTGTCAGGAAAAGGAATATGTGCTTTTTTATCCCCTCAGCTGGTGATCTGGTGAAAATATGGGAACCAGTCTGAACTGCTTTCTGAAAAAAACGTGTGCAGGAAATTTGCAGAACGTATGAGAGAGATGAAAATTGAATGTTGCAGATGTCCAGGGCGTGATAAGATTTCATGCCTGGAACTCTGTAAAACATTCTTCTGACGCATGAACCTGGAAGAGATGTATTTTGTTTGCAGCATTGTTGGCTGTACATGTCAAAGAGACTTTTCAAGAAAGTAAATAATATCTGGGGGGGTTTTCTGGGGTTTTGGGAAGGGCTGGGGTTTGTTTGGTTGACGGTTTTGGAGGTTTTGCGGGAGTTTTTTTGGTTGGTTTGTTTGTTTGGGTGTTGGGGTTTTTTTATGTGAAGTGAAAGAGATTATAACCATAAATGAGAACTGACCCACAGAGACCACGGACTTCCTTCTGGCCATGTTTGGGTGTATTTGCACTCTGAAGCTTCGTGCTGATTTAAAACAGGAGGGGGATGATAGAGTGGTGGTGATCATAAGGCCTCTAGAGTTGCCTGAGCCATCTTTTACAAAGAAGCACCAGAGTAATAGCAATACAATTATATTTCAGAAGGTGTGAATCAGTAAGCTGTCTGTAGGGTGTTTTATGGGATACTGTCAATTGAAAATCTGGAAGCAAGAATAATTTGGGTTCTTAAGGAGCACCAAGTGAACCAGAAGATGGCATTCCATGTACTTCATCCTTTCCCTTAACCCGTAAACTGCAATGAGATCAAAATGCCCCTTGGTCCAGAATAAACATCTGTAATAACCAGAGTTGTCCTGAATATTTTCTGTGAGATTTCTCTTTACTGGCTATGGTTTTGTGTAAGTGTATTATTAATTGCTTCATTTGTAGTGGATTTTCTTCTGTTACACTTTCAAACTTCAACACGTGAAACACACTGAGGGATGGTGGTTTACAGCTGCTTGTTTATTCATTTATTGTAGGTGCTGAGCTCCAAGCTGATGCCAACTGCAGATGATGAAATGGCAAGGAACTGTGCCAAGTCTTTCTGTGAAAACTTCCTCAGAGCAGGAGGTTTGAGGTTAGATTTCAAAACCTTGACTCAATTTGTAGCACTTCATTTAGTTAGCAGTTGTATGTGGTTTCCTATTTCCACAGGGTAGCACACTAATGCACTTGTCAGCTTCTTTTTCAGAGAAAAAAATCCACCCAAGGCTGTTTTGCCATTGCCCAGTAGCTGTCATATGTAAGAGAGTACACGCTGTTAAACCTCAAGATCAAGTTAGGCACAAATAAGCTTGTGAAGTGTAGCATGTCCTAAAGTTTGGGTTATATTTGGACAGTTTAGTGACATTTAAGTATTTCGGTTTAAGTGTGTACATTGCACTCTCCTGTGTAGACACCAGTGGACATTTTAAGCAGCCAAAGTATAGATCATGCAGTGGGAACCAAATTAAATTTGTAATTACAGCCTTGAAAAGTCAGACTCTTCAGATAAGAGTTGAGGCACAGTGTGAGTGGTTTGGAAGACCTGACAATACTGATTATGTGAGATTTGTCAAGTATACTTTGCTCTTAGTAACTCTATCCATGACACACCTCTGCCCCAGAGATCCTGAAGCATTTTCCAGCAGGAGCAGAAAGCCTCCATCTGTAGATATAAAAGGGGGAAATGAGGATGTTGGCCTCCAAAGAAGTCAGTTTGGACTGGGACTCAGCTGAGCAAATAGGAGGAAGGAAGGATAGAGATAAATTATTGCAGCTCTCCAAATGTAAAACATTTCCAAACAGAGTCTGTCTTATTGATTTGTTTTTAAGTTTGGTGGTGAATGTGATGCAGAGAGATTCCATCCCATCAGAGGTAGACTATGAGACAAGACAAGGAGTCTATTCCATCTGCCTGCAACTTGCAAGGTATGTAATTGCTTCTCATTAGAGAAAGTGCTGCTTTCTTGGCTTTTGGCATGCAGCTTTTAATATTTAAGATTGATTGGTACTTTGATTTCTGTTTCATTCACCCCGTGAGCATTCAAATAAAAGCCTGATGGTTTTGCTCTGTGAATGTAGGTTCTTGCTGGTTGGCCAGACAATGCCCACCCTGCTGGATGAGGATTTCATTAAGGATGGGGTGGAAGCTCTGTCCTCACGGCCCTTCCGCAACGTGAGCCGGCAGGCGAGCAGGCAGATGTCCATCTGTGGGACTCCTGAGAAGTCCTCCTACCGCCAGCTCTCCGTGTCTGACAGATCCTCCATCAGGGTAGAAGAAATCATCCCAGCAGCAAGAGTTGCCATACAAGTAAGGAAGTGTTTTGATGGTTTTGATGTAGCAGTGTCATCTCCAGTGACAGCTGTATAACTCCTAGATTTTGAATCAATCTGTCTTTTACACAGGGTTTTTGCCCTGGCTCCATTGAAAAGCCTCTGAAAATCTTGACCGTCAGTCTCTCTTCCAGTCTTGATCTGAATTTTAACGTTCTCATAAATTATTTTGGCACTATAAAGGGAAGCAGTACCCCGAAAGTGCTTACAAGAAAGAGATGTATACAGAAATCTTACTTGTGATTTATCTTCAGTCATGCTTAACTCTTAAGATCTTATTCTTGTTAATTTTCTGTGAATTGAAAGGAGAAGGTTCCTGCTTGAACATGTGGCTTTATAGTCCATGGTGCTTTGAACTAGAAAGAATTGCACGAGTTTTTTGTTTCAAATACCTCATTAAAAATTAAATTTGCTTGATGGTACTGTGGAGAAAAAGGAAATTTTTTATTCTCAGTACCTTAAGAAAATGTTATTTGAAAACCCATTGAGTCCAGTTGAAAGACACTTTAAGAGTTAATGTGACAAGTAAGCTGTGTTAGGTTGTTGGGCAGTGCTTCCCACATGGATTGAATGATTGCAATCAGTGTGCCTGCCTGGATAGGTGAAAAGGGTGCCTACCCTTGTGAAGAACTTAAAAATTAATTACTTCTCCTGAGGCAGCAATACTAATCTCTCACTAGGAACAAAAAGACTCTTGAATCCTTGAACCTGTGTAGAGAAGAGAGAGGAAAATAAATGTAAATGTCAATTTGACATGATCCAGAAGATCCATTCCTCTTATCCCTGTGATTAATGAAGATTGTTGAATACCACAGAAGTAACTGCTGTTTCCTGTTCCTCCAGACCATGGAGGTGAACGATTTCACCTCCACAGTGGCTTGTTTCATGCGCCTCTCGTGGGCTGCTGCTGCAGGACGCCTGGACCTCGTGGGAAGTAGTCAGCCCATCAAAGAGAGCAACACTCTCTTCCCTGCTGGGATTAGAAACAGACTTAGCAGCTCAGGTGGGTTAACTGTGTCCCCAAACCGAGCTAAAAGTGTTTGGTTTAATCTTAACTGAACACTTTAGGAGCTTGAAGCTGAATTCATTGGATGCTCATCCTCTTGGGTCTCTTCCAGTTTAGGACGTTATACAATTAAATCACAAAAAATCTGAGCAAATTTATGTATATTCATCTGGCATTCAGAGAAGTCTTTAAATTGCAGAGAGCTGACCAAAAGCTGAAAACATCTGAAAAAAAATTAATGAATTACAACACTTGTTCATTTTTTTTTGATGCAGGAAGTAACTGCAGTTCAGGAAGCGAAGGGGAGCCCACGGCGCTGCACGCTGGGATCTGTGTGAGGCAGCAGTCTGTGTCCACCAAAGATGCTCTCATTGCTGGGGAAGCCTTGTCTCTCTTAGTAACCTGCCTTCAGCTACGTAGTCAGCAGCTAGGTATGGAAGAAAGTTGGATTATTCACTATTTGGAGTATGAGCCAGGTGGGAGAAGGCTTTTGGACACAGTCAAGTTAAAAAAAAATAATGAGAAATGTGTAACTTTGTTAGCTGGGACAGCTCAAGTTAAAAACACAATATTTCATTAAAAACTACAGGGATTTTTTATTCCAGGACTAAAATAAGGCATGTAGTGCTGTGCCTTAGTGAAATGTTTTGGGAAAGCTGACTTACTGCCAGAATATAAATATTTGCACTGCCTTTGAAGTATGTAATTCTCTAAGTGCTGCTGTTTGCATGGCTTGTGTTTAGTGCTTGAGTCTTTGTGTACAGGAAGTGTAAAGAGTGGTGGTGCAGGAAGGCAACGAAAAAAAGCTGTAATATTGTGGTGGCAGCCTCTGGTGAGGGAAGGAGGTCAGGAAATAGCCTTCACTGCTTTTCTGTATTGATGTCCTCTAGGTCCTGCAGTATTTTATTGCAAGACTGTAACTAACTTACTTTAAAATATTATTTTTAATAAGATAGCTCCTGGTACCTTTCTGTTCCAGGATCTTTTTACAATTTGCCTTGTGTTGCTGATTTCATCATCGATATTCTGCTTGGATCACCAAGTGCTGAGGTGAGGGTCTTCCTCTGAAAACTTTCTAAATGTTCTTCTGAAATGTGGGTGTTTTGATAATTTCATATGGTCTGAACATAAAATTTTTTATTGCAAGTATTCACACAGCTTAATATTTGAATAAATAACCTCTGTAACTGTTAGTAATTCCAGTATCTGGTGATGGGTTGATAGAAAATGCTGTAGTATTACATTTTCTAGGCTCGTTTCATCCATGAGATGCATAGGACTGTGCTGTGACTAGTCTAAAGAAAATAGTCTCATTTTGGTGACACAGATTCTGTAAAACTAATACTTCAGGGAAAGTTTCAAGTAACTTTGATTTGGGTAAAATTTAATGGACTCTTCTGCACTTTTGAAAATGTATTCCAAGTGTTGGAACCCTCCTAAAATTCATTCTTTCTGATTTAAGATTATCCTGGATATCCTAAAATCTAGAGATTTTTATGCTTATTTCATTTCATCACGTGTCATCTATTTTGCATGAAGTCATCGCATCTTTCCCCTTGATCTGAATTTATAATTTGTGTTCATCAGAGGTTTTCACTCAGGGATGAGCAGGGTTTGTTAAATTCCTAGAAACCTGGTGAGTGCAGAGCTGACAGCCTGGTTTGCACCATTCCAGTGTCCATTTCTTCTGTTAGATTTCTAACATAACGTGGGGATTTTTTTCAACCTTTGAGTGGCTGCTGGTGTTTGACAATGACAATGGCGCTGTTCCAGATCCGTCGCGTTGCCTGCGACCAGTTGTACACCCTTAGCCAGACAGACACATCAGCTCACCCAGAGGTACAAAAGCCAAACCAGTTCCTCCTGAGCGTTGTCCTTGGGGCCCAGCTGCCTCTCTGGTCACCAACCAGCATCATGAGGGGAATCAACCAGAGGTAAGTCAGAGGTGTGTTTATTGAGGAAGCGAATCTGACACATTTTGAAATAAGCAGCACTGTGGAAGCTCTGAGGAAAAAGGGGTTAGCACTTTCCAAGTGTTGGAAGTAGACATCTGCAATTTCTAGAGGAGTAACTGAGAAGTTAAAGCATGTTGTTGTTTTATTGTCAACTGATAAATAATTAGAATTGTTATGAGGCGAGGGAAGAAATCAGGATTAAATAGGATTCCTAACATTCAGAAGCAGCTGTAGGGAAGGAATTTTATTTTAAGCTGCAGCATGCAGAAGCACACCTAGATGGTTATGCTGCTTTGGGTTAGATGGACAGAGCACACAGACTTCAAAGACAGATGCTTAGAGAAAAATTTATGGTTTTAAGTATACCTTTCTTCTATTTATACCTGTTTCAGACTTTTGTCCCAGTGTACAGAATATTTTGACCTGAGATGTCAGTTACTGGATGACCTGACATGTAAGTATGTGCAGACATCTGATTCAGTCATTCTGATGGCAGCTTCCAAGTTCGTCTTCCTTCTGTAGAAAAGATGCAGATTGCCTTCACAGAGGATTTACTACACCTGGAACTCAGAGTGACCTGCCAGTGTTGCTGACTGTCCTGTGCTAGTGCCTGGCATGGTCTGTTCTTGGTACTGGGTAGCTGCAAGGCAGCTCATTCCTTCTGGAAAGTGCAGTGAGTTCCTTGGTGGAAGGTTTACTTGGTCCATACTGGGGGCAAAAATAGACCATTACCAAACTGTTTGAAATTCTTTGTATTTATATTCTGCATTTCCAAAGCTGCTAATTTTTTTTCTGAGGTGGTTCCTTTTTTTCCTTGCAGCATCAGAAATGGAGCAGCTGAAGATAAGCCCAGCTGCCATGTTAGAAGATGAGATCACCTGGCTGGACAATTTTGAGCCCAACCGCACGGCCGAGTGCGAGACGAGCGAGGCTGATAATATCCTGTTAGCAGGACACTTGAGGCTCATCAAGACTCTCCTTTCACTCTGTGGGGCAGAGAAGGAAATGGTTGGTGAGTATTCCTCTTTAAATTGATTAGACTGGTGTGAATTCTGCATTAACACATGACTAGACAGCACGTGTGAAGACATCAGTCGAAGTGATACAGAGCTATAAGGAATGATTTTGGACCTTTTACATTTGATAAAACATTTGTTGATGTGGTGCTATGAAGTGATTTTGATGTTATGGAACACCTTTTGGCATTTGCAGTGATAATAGAAGTATGTGACAGTATATGTGGATTGCTGTGTTTCAGGTTCATCTTTGATTAAGCCATTGTTGGATGATTTCCTGTTCCGAGCATCCAGGATTATTCTGAATAGCCATTCCCCAGCAGGCAGTGCTGCAATCAGTCAGCAAGACTTCCATCCAAAGTAAAAATTCTTCTTTTGTGTTGAGTTTTGTCTTGGATCTCATGAATGCAAATGTCAGTATTAAATTCTACGGACAGCAGGATTTAATACCAATGATGGAGCATTTCTCCAACTTTCTACATTTCCTACATAAATGCCCACATACCATTTTATAAGTTTTTGTGTGACCCAATATCCTTGCATTTCTGTACTTCAAAGTCTGTGCTTTGTTAGATCAATGATGAACTTCAGGCACAACTGAATGCTGATTTCATGAGTCCACAGAATATTCCTTTAGCTCATTACTGCTTGGGAAGTTGGCTAAATTGGAACATGAGCAGGAAATTAACTTCTCAAGCTCCTTGTAAAAGAGAATCTTGAAAGTTCCACTACTTTCTTTTTCTCTTCTCCATACCCATTTTGTAAAAAAACCAACACCAAGCAAGTCTCCTCGCACCTGAAAAAGCTGATGTAGTCCAGAATAGATCAACTGGAGAAAAAAGAATGGGCTTTCTCCTTCCTGTCACAGCTGTTAGGGCCATACAATATCTGAAGGGGTGGGTGTAAATTAGCTCGTGTGGAGTTCTGAGCTAGTGCAGCTGGATTGTTTGTGTTGCACTGAGTAGTTGGTGTTAGACCAGGCTTATCCTCACTGCCTTTCCACAAACCCAAAAGAAGGTTCCAGTGAAGCATTTAAAACCCTGAAGTGAGTGGGCCTTCATATGCCTTAGTGTTTTGTTCCATTGCAGTTCATCCCAAGCATGCTCTTTTGTTTGCTTAAAGTGAATAAAGCCTTTCCTTTGGCCTGCAGAAGAAAGGGCTGTTGTGTTCAATGATCCCTGAAAAGAGCTGGGAGTGTTTTGTACTGGTCTAGCTCAGGTCTAGGCTCATCTCTTGTAGCAAGGATGTTGTCTGGTCTAGCTCTTTGCAAGCTTCCCTCCCTGTAAATAAGTCATTTCGTCTCCATCAGTGTTACATAATGGAGAATATCTGTCTGTTTGTCCTCAGAAATGCAACCAACTCTGTGTCTTGTTTTAGAGCACCCCCTTTTCCTTGCTACTGAATGTTAGCAAGTGTATCCATGTCAGTAAAGGAGGCTTGCTTAGAGGAGTGTTGCTCTTGCCACTCTTCTCATTGGATTTTTCCCCATTCTCCTACCCCAAGAAAGGAAAAAACGATAGCACTCTGCAGTCCCTCTGGAGTGTTTTATCCCTTAAAGTGTTCTTTAGAACATTAATTGTTGCTTGTTCTGAGTAATGCAGCTTTCTGGAATTAGAAATAATTGAGTCATCTAGCCAGTAATCTCAGCTGTGGTTTTCTTTCCAGGTGCAGTACGGCGGACAGCAGATTAGCTGCTTATGAAGTGCTGGTAATGCTGGCTGATAGCTCACCCTCCAATCTCCAGCTTATTACAAAGGAGCTGCTTTCTATGCACCACCAGTGTGACCCTGCACTCACCAAGGAGTTTGATGTAAGCAAGAAGCCTTTTTTAATTTGTGTTAGCTTGGTTTGGAGTGCTGTGCATGGTTTACTTTGTTGCTTCATTCATGAGATTTCCATGGTCTTCAATTTAAAATGACACAAAGCAGATAAGGGTAAATGCAGACCCATTTGATCTTCCTCAGAAGCAGGTACTCCAGGGTGTCTTTGTTATTATCTGAGTAAGAAAGAAGTATTTCCTAAATATCAGAAATTTTATTTATTATTACATTTTAGGCCATTTTCAACAGTATTGTGCAATGTGTTAAATAGTTAAATGACTACATACAGTGGTCTTGCAGTTTTTCAGAGTTAAATTCCTGGTTCTCCAATGAATTGTTCTTAACAGCTCATATACAAGGGGGAGTGGTTTTAAACTGAAAGAGAGTAGGTTTAGGTTACATATTAGGAAGAAACTCTTCCCTGTGAGGGTGGTGAGGCCCTGGCACAGGTTGCCCAGAGAAGCTGTGGCTGCCCCATCCCTGGATGTGTCCAAGGCCAGGTTGGGCAGGGCTTGGAGCAGCCTGGGATAGTGGAAGTGTCCCTGTCCATGGCAGGAGTTGGATCTAGATGATCTCTAAGGTACCTTCCAACCCAAACCATTCTGTGATTCTACGATATAAAGGTGGTTATAAAAGCTATAGAATGTTGTTGGAATCTCATGTTTTTTATAAGTTACAGGACAAAAAATGTATTTGTCATTCTAGTATCTTCCACCAGTGGACAGTCGCTCCATTTCTGGATTTGTGGGACTGAAGAATGGTGGTGCTACTTGTTACATGAATGCAGTTTTCCAGCAGCTGTATATGCAGCCTGGTCTCCCAGAGGTAATTAGTTCAGCATCCAATCAAGTCCTCTTTTTGAAATTACTTTCACTTGAACTACTTCATCTTAGCACCATTTGTAAATAAGTTGTAAAAAAAAAAAAGTCAAGTGTGTGTGTGTATAAATATGCTCGGTAAACATATAAATTATAAGTTTTAGTGCTGCATGCCATGACAGTTTTCAGTAATACTTTTACCAAGAACCAATTTAATAAGGTTATTTGTTTCCTTCCAGGCCTTGCTTTCCATTGATGATGATACAGACAATCCTGATGACAATGTGTTCTATCAAGTTCAATCTCTTTTTGGTCATTTGATGGAAAGCAAGCTACAGTATTATGTACCTGAGAACTTTTGGAAGGTATTGCATCTTTTTGTTTAGAATCTGTAGCTTTTCTGCTTAAAAAGTAATCATTTATTCAGCCTTTTCTCATTGCAGAATTTATAGAGATAAAGTGAGTTCTAATTCAAAAAATGAAAATATGTTGAAATAACAAATTTACATCAAAAATTACTTTTCTTAGTGATATAGGTATGAAACAACCACGTTTTAACATATATTTATGCTTTATATAGATTTTCAAGATGTGGAATAAGGAACTTTATGTTAGAGAGCAACAGGATGCTTATGAGTTCTTCACCAGTCTTATAGATCAAATGGATGAGTACCTCAAGGTAAAAACCTCAGCAATTTCTTTTCTGGTTCGTATGCATATTCTTCGTTCCTTTTTTCTCTTTTTGCTTTGACCTTTAGAAAAGAAGGCAAAGAGCCATTTGGCTGCTTTTATAATCTGCACAATATTCAGAAGTTTAAAATTCCTACTGATTTCTTGGTCTTCCACCCTGCAATATGTCCTACTGATGTCTAACTTTACATCTCCAACAGAAAATAGGAAGAGACCAAATATTTAAGAATACTTTTCAAGGAATCTTCTCTGATCAGAAGATCTGCAAGGACTGTCCTCACAGGTAATGTCACATTTAGTGCGCCAGTTACCAAGTTAAGTGCTCCCAGAACTATTAATATCTAGGTCAAAGTAGCACTGGAAAGTAGACAAATGCCCCTGTGAGCATCACAGCTGTGATAGCTGTGGGGAAAATGCAATATTCTTTCCTAAGCATATTCTTGTTCCTGCAAGCTGGGTAAGTTCTACTCTGTTCTTCTTCTGAATTTAGGTATGAGCGTGAGGAAGCCTTCATGGCCCTCAACCTTGGTGTGACTTCCTGTCAAAGCCTGGAAATATCACTGGATCAGTTTGTTAGAGGAGAGGTTCTGGAAGGAAGCAATGCTTACTACTGTGAAAAGTGCAAAGAAAAGGTATTGATTCTTAATTTTTGTGAAAGAAGGTTCATGTGCAGTTTGATGTTTTCTAAGCATTGCATGGTCATGGAAGCCATGCTTAGATGCTCCTCACTCTCGCCACATTGAAGATAAAAGATTCAATGCCTGAAACTTGTAACTTTACTGTTGTAAACTAAAAATTTAGAGGGATGGCAGGATGATAAAGTATTGTGTGACATTGAGCTGTATCCCAGTCAACCCATGGACACCCTGCTTCCCGAGGCTGGATTTTCACTGTGAATCTCTAGAAGGATGCTGCAGATTGCCTGGGGTTTCAAACAGAGGTGATATTGTTGTTTCTTTTTAAGAGAACGACAGTGAAGCGCACCTGCATTAAGGTCTTACCAAGCCTGCTGGTGATTCACCTGATGAGATTTGGCTTTGACTGGGAGAGCGGCCGTTCTATTAAATACGATGAACAAATAAGGGTAAGAGAACTTTTCTTTATGGTGCCTTCCCCAGCTACTTCGTGTAGTGGACTCTTGTTCTTCCTATTCATTTTTGCTTCTTTTCCTCACGTTTTGGTACAGGAATTTTAAGTATGTGATATGCTTACAACATGGTAGTGCTACAGAAAATACGTGGTTTTTCTTTGAGCTTTCCTGTTTGCAACATTCTCAGGATCCTTTCAGAAAGCAAGACAAAAAACCTCCTTAAAGACAGTTTATTATTTACTTACTACTTCTTACTTACTACTTCTGGGTAGTAAGCATAAGAAGTGAAGTTCCATGTTTTCCTTTGGGGTTTCCAATGTGAGAAGTATTAATACCATTCCCATAAAATTACAGGCGGCGCATACACACTGCAGGGTCTTGATTAATCCGAAATATCTCTTCAAACAGTTTCCCTGGATGCTGAACATGGAACCTTACACTGTGTCAGGGATGGCTCGTCAGGACTCGTCCTCAGAAGTGGGGGAAAACGGCAGGAACACTGACCAGGGAGGAGGAGGCTCCCCAAGGAAGAAAGTTGCTCCTACAGAAAACTACGAGCTCGTTGGTGTGATTGTCCACAGCGGCCAGGCACACGCAGGGCACTACTACTCCTTCATCAAGGACAGGAGGTAATGAGCAAGAAGGTTCATGTGGGAGGTTTGAGAGCTGTCTAAATACTTCCTGTTCTGGAAAGGTGCATGGAGCCATCCAGAGCTCTGCTGGAGCCACTCTTCCCTTTCTCAACACCTATCATGAGGCAATGGCACAATAATATGGGACATGGTAGCATAAAATTCTCATTAATTCTTATGTACCTTGTGATGCAGTTTGGGGGCTTCCTGTGACACTGAGTTGCAGGTGATGTGTTTCTCCTAGTTTTAATCAAGGTTATTTTTTTAACTGCAACTTTGACATCATTTGAACTAAGTTTTCTTCTTACTGTCAAAACAAATAAGAGTTCAGGCTTGTCACTTCTAGGATATTCAGGTTGGTTTGTTTTTTTACTGAGACAATCAAGTAACCTTGTTTCTCTTGTGTTTACGTTCTGTTTTGATCACAGAGGATGTGGAAAAGGAAAGTGGTATAAATTTAATGACACCGTTGTTGAAGAATTTGATTTGACTGATGAAACCTTGGAATATGAATGTTTTGGTGGAGAGTATAGACCTAAAGTCTACGATCAATGTAAGCAGAAGTACAGACTGATTTACAGTAGCTTCATATTTCGTACTGATTTCAGTAGCAGTACAGCTTAGTCCATTGTAGGTACTTAGAGTTACTTGGGCTAATAATCCTTCTGAAGCATTTTTTCCCCTAAAGCCTTCCCTTTACTGAAGGACATAACAGCTTGTGTATGGCCTAATATGAATTGAACCATATTCACTGTTGTCCAGCACTTTGCAGATTTAAGAGCAGAGACTGAAAAGCAAAATAGCACCTTGTTATAATAGTTTAAAACAAACCCCAACCAAACACAAAACAGCCCTTATTTTAGGCTAGTGAGGATGACTGCATAGAACACACTGTGGCATCATATTGCTGAACTTTTCAATGCTTTAAGGAATTTTTTCCAAGTACATTTCCGGTATTCACCTGTTTGATAATTCAGACAGTTTTAATCACTGACACAGACTGATGTTTTGATCTGACAAATTTACACTGCTGCAGTTCACATTACTTGTACCCCCAGTTTTGCTTCTGTGTAGGGATGGGAAGGGGTACTGAACCTTCAAGGGCCTTCATGGGCTGCCTTTCTCCCCACAGCCAATCCCTATCCCGACGTGCGCCGGCGCTACTGGAATGCCTACATGCTGTTCTACCAGAGAGTGTCCGACCAGAACTCTCCTGTCTTACCAAAGAAAAGCCGAGTGAGTGTCGTGCGTCAGGAAGCTGAGGACCTCTCCTTGTAAGTTCCTCTTGTATCCACAAAGGTTTCTCGCTTGTTGATATCTAAACCTCTCTCCACAACTAAGAATTGAATAGTTCCTGTCCAGCAAAGTAATATATTGACCCTTCTGTTGCTTTGGGTTGGTTTTTAGGCTGCTTGTTTACTACTACTCTTGCAGCAAGTTCAAGCTGACTGACAGCCTCAGGAAATATTCAGGCTGTCATCAAATTTGCCTTAAGATCAATCTGGCTGCGCTGGTATTTTATACATAAACTGTAGATTTGTTGTAGGATGTCATTACTCACCTTCAGCTTGTTTATATTTCAGATCTGCTCCCTCTTCACCAGAAATTTCACCCCAGTCATCACCTCGACCCCACAGGCCCAACAGTGACCGGCTCTCCATCTTGACTAAGCTGGTTCGAAAAGGAGAAAAAAAGGGACTTTTTGTGGAGAAAATGCCTGTGCGGATCTATCAGGTAGAGCACCCTGAAAGTGGCTACTAAATTCTGCTCATGTAAAATCTGAGCACCTAGTGGGAGAAACACAGGAACTTTTAAAGGTTACCTTGAAGTAATTCCCTTGTAGCAAAACTAGAAAGCAATTCTGGATTCTGACACAAAGTTACTAACAAGCTATTTAGTGATACATTATTGTAAGTTTCGCTGTACCTTCTCACGAAATTGGCCCATCAGTTCTTTGCTTTGAAGAAGCTGTAAGCAGATGAATCAAACATGAGATCTGGCAGCAGTCAGCGTGCAGGCAGGGAGACACAACAGCAGAGAAGGTGCTTCATTTGGAGTACACTTGAGGAGTAATGGAGATGATGGCAAATTATAGTCATCCTTAAGTTCTTGAGTTCACAAGAATGTAGAAAGAGGAGGAGCAGTGAAGAGAGCCTGCATCGCACACACAGGGAGAATAAACTCTGCAGGCTGTGTCTGGCCCTCCACATGGGCTGTTTCAGGGCATTAACAGTCACTTTGGGCATTCTTGTATCTGGGAGGGTATAATTACAATGAACAGAACTTGGCTCAAAATTATGGAGAGTCTTTCAGCAAAATCTCATTTGAAAAAAAGAAGGGCTTGGCATTTAAATACCTTATTGTGGCTGCAGCTTGTAATTACACCAGGGCTCCTTGCTCAATGTATCTAAATTTGTTAGGCAAGCCTTTCTGGTTTGAGGCATGTTCTCTTGGGTTTTTTATTAAAACCGAGACAAAAATAAAACTTACCTGCAATTTCTTCCTTTTCTCCCTTAATGCCCAAATGATTAAGTCCCTCATCTGTTGTTTTGTAATATCTTCAAAAGAAAATCACTGGTTTTGTACCAAATCTTCTAAGTCTCTTGTATGTATTTTTCCCTCTGCTGAAGTATTGATTCACAAGGAAACAGAATAAGTTTGACACTGATTTTTAAACACCACACATTTACATAAAACATGAAGTTTTAGTTAGAGAAGTGTATTTTGACAACATTTTTAATTCTTGCCTTCTTTTATTTTTATAGATGGTGAGAGATGAAAACTTGAAATTTATGAAGAACAGAGATGTATACAGTAGTGACTACTTCAGTTTTGTTCTGTCATTAGCTTCCCTGAATGCTGTAAGTACCTGGATTTTAATCTTAGAGTGTTCAGTGTATGCTGGGTAAAATGCCACAGAAGTTATTTGGGTCACAACCAGGAAAACTGGAAGAGAAGAGTTGAATGATTTTGCTTTTCCAGACAAGCAGTCCCTTGTCTCCTGTAATTTTTGATGCTGCTGATAACATCTGTCTCAAAGCAAACTCCAGCCTCCTCTTCTAGTACTGGGAGAAACATAATTTTTCCCCAGTAAAATTTATCTAATAAACCATAACATCTAATGATGCAAACTGAGCTCTAGAGGGACAGAAATCCCTCTCCAAAAGTTGGTGTTAAGTACCTCAAAGTTGACAGCGTTTAATTGGAAAGTTTCTTAATTAAGTTTTTCTAAATGGAGTCATAAACAAACAGCATTTATTAAATTTTTGAAATCCACAGATCTAGTTGGCCTTACAGCAAGTGTGCTCCTGTTTTAGCATATTTATTAAGTAGCACAGTCAGCACTGGAGACTGACTTAGCACAGAAAAATGCTGTGGTTTGTTTTCTCCACATGAAGCAAATAACTTGAATAGAACATGTTGATGTGTTTAAGGGACAGCATCTGTGCTGCAGGCGCACTTCTGCTCTGGAGTAAATTTGATATTTCTTTCAGACTAAGGTAAAGCATCCCTATTATCCCTGCATGGCAAAGGTGAGCTTACAGCTGGCAGTCCAGTTCCTCTTCCAAACCTATCTCCGAACCAAGAAGAAACTCAGGTAAGGCAAACGAGAAACGTGGTTTAGTTTTTGGAGGTGTTTTTTCTCCTGGATTACTGACAGCTGTCCTTGTTTTGTTGAAGGGCTGATACAGAAGAATGGATCGCCACTATAGATGCACTGCTCTCCAAAAGCATTGATGCTTGTCAGTGGTTGGTTGAGTATTTCATTGGGCCAGAGGGCCGGGAGCTTGTAAAGTAAGTCCTGGAAATTCTGTCTGAGGTGTTTTGTGTCTCATGTATCGATAGAGCTTCCTAATGACATGATCTGACCTATGCTGATGTATTCCCAAAGAGTTGACTGTGCACATTGTTTAAACAGACACTTTAGATAAAACTCTAAGTGATTATTTCTAGTATTTCCTCTGTGCAGCTTTCTGAGTGATTCTGAAAATTAAATTAGATAGTGCGGTGTACATGGAGGAGGATGCAGGTGTTGAATTCAGTGGCGTGACTTAAAATGTGTTATAAGTTTGTGGAGTCAGTCCTGCAAGTGGTGGGAAAGGAGAATGTGGTGAAAGTGCTTGGGGTAAGTCAAATACTTACCTGACAAAGATCACAGATAAACTGGAAAGATTTTTTTCTTGCCAAGCTGAGGATCAGCTAATAGGTGTTTTGAAAACAAATTATTGGAGATCTGACATGCTGAAAGAAGTGTGTCAGTGTAAAAAAATGTTATCTTTTAATTTGCATTGAAAAATGGGATCCTAGCAGAGCTTTTAGAGCTCTTCTCTTATTTGAATGAATAAATATGTAAATAGGGATATTATAGGCCTTACTAGTGTCAAGCAGGAGTGCATGAATGTAAGCTAAAGCTTACCCACAAAAATACAATACAAAATGTACCTGGACTATTAAAATAATAAATACTAAACACCACATTTAATCCTAGCAGCTGTGTGTACACGTTGATCGCAGTTTTCTTTGCAGCTTCACCTTTTGTCTTCCAGGACCTTCCTCCTGGAATGCAGCGTGAGGGAGGTGCGAGTTGCTGTGGCCACTATCCTCGAAAAAACCCTCGACAGTGCCTTGCTTTATCAGGAGAAGGTCAGTGAGCATCACCTCCTCTGCAAACATCCCCTTGCTTGGCTCTCCATGGTGGCAGAGCTGTGTGAGCTGATCCTGGCTGTAGCTCTTCATGTCTGGAGTAGGTTAATGCTCATCTCTTCCTGCCCAGGAGGTATTTGAAACACTTCGGGTTTTTAAGCACTAGACAGCTCTTTACATTCATAATAATTTTATTTTTCACAGTTAAAAACTCTACATCAGTTACTGGAGGTGCTACTTGCTCTACTGGATAAAGATGTTCCTGAAAACTGTAAAAATTGTGCTCAGTACTTTTTGCTATTCAATAACTTTGTACAGAAGGTAAGAGACCATTGTTTTCTCATGGCTATTAAAATTTTACAGGACAGTAATAAAAAAGGTAGTGATGCTTATTCATAGAAGGATTAGCAACACGGTGAAACTCTTTCACAACTTTTATTAAGAGTAATCAGGGTTGTTTTGTTTCTTTTTTTTAAACAAATGGCTTTAAATAGTGGATTAGGATAAAATCACACAAAAATATAGTAGCAAAGCATACCAATGGAAGATGTCATTTCCAGAGTCTGAATTTTGGTTTTCTGTTTTTAAGGGTTATACGGGGTTGTTCTTTAAAGGAAAAAAAGTTATATATATGTATATATATAAAAAAAATCCAGCATTCAGGATTTTTATTCCACAGGCAAGAGAATAACTGACTGAACCATAGTGTTTCTGTCTCTCTATTCTCTTTGGCTTGATTTTTTTCTGTTTCTCTATTCTATTTGTTTTTTTTTCTTGTAAGACATTTATTGTGCATTGCTGATTCTTTTCTGGTTTATATAATGTGCTATGTAGAATGAGACAGCTCTTTAGCAGTTTACCTTATTGATCTGTGTTGGGATATTATGGGGTGCTCAGTGTGGAAAATGCAGGGTTTAGCCTGTGCATTTTACTTTTGTTTTCTTGAGCGCTAATTCTTCACCTGCACAGGAAGGTAACTTGTTTTTGCCTCCACAGCAGGGAATAAGGGCTAGCAGTCTTCTCCTCAGACACTCTGCCCTGAGGCACATGGTCAACTTTCTCCTGGGCCCCACCCGGCAGAGCAACCAGGTACAGTTGTGTTGTGCTGTACTTTGTCCATCCCCACGTTTTTTATGATGTTTAAATTATGAATAAATACTTTTCATGTGGTAGAATAGACAAATACTTTGATTTTTCTGTAAACCTCATGCAAGTGTGAGTCCACCTCTGTGTAGTTAGCATGGAAGGAACTGTTTCGGCAGAAGCGAGCATGATTTTTTTTGATAATAACAAAATTTTTACCCACTCCAAAGTATTAGAGCATGGTGGTGGACCGTAAGAACATTATTTTGGCTTAACAAAGTTGATTAAATAAACCAAAGTTAATTAAGTCTCTCTTTGGCTCAAGCAGAACCGCAGGTGGAGTTCAGCACAGGCACGTGAGTTTGGATATCTTCACAACACTGTAGCACTACTTGTCTTGCACTCTGACGTCTCCTCACAAAGAAATGTTGGTAAGAATTGTGGTTTTGTCTTTTGGTGACTTGGCATTTCAGTTACATTGACTGGGAGAGACTTAATATCAGTGAGGAAAATACAGTAACTTTGAATTTAAGGCAATAATGGTTAGTACACGTTTGATTACTTCTGATTTTGCAGTAAGTGTACTGAGAGGCTGTGGCAAACAGTATTTGGAGGGGGCTGGAAATCTTGATACTAACATGTGCCTTCTGCCCTTCCCCGTGTGCCTAAAAGGTTTTTCTCACATGAGTGAATCAAGCTGTGCCATGGGATGAACAGACCCACAGCTTCACAGGCTGTATTTTGCTTGTGCTGTCTTTTGCTAATCTAAAAGGGAGTATTCCGACTAAGCTACTGAACAACAAACTATAAAACACTCTCCTGGTTACTTCTTACAAGAGGCAGAAATATCCAAATAAAGATAATAAAGGAATCAGTAAAAATCTTCAGTTTCCTGAAGGAGGAATTTGAAGTTGTCTTTTAGAAGAATAACTTAATTTCTGTCTAGGGTCGAAAGTGGTCAAAAATGAGAAAGTAACAGGAGAATTATAAACATTCTGGATATGATGGATGTGCAACAGTGATTGAGAGTAAAATAAAGCTCAAAGTACTGATAGTCTGTGGATATTTTGCGTTGACCTTCCTGCAGTTCTTTTGTCTGCAGTCACTAAAGTAAGCGATATTTCAGTGTGCAAGGGACTTGTTACTTTGAGTGGTAGCACACCAACTATAAACTAGCTTAGATGAGAGTCATGAGGGATTTCATGGTGCCAAATGAGCAGCAGTGTCTCCAAGGTGTGTTAGAACAAACTAATCTATGAGTGGATTGTTTTTGTATTTGCTATTATAGCTCCTGGTCTCTTTAAGCAGCGTCCACCTCTCAGCATCACCGCTTCAGGGCCGCTTCTGGCGCTCCATGAAGAAGTGGAAGCCTTGTTATTCCTGTCTGAGGGAAAACCCTACTTAATGGAGGTACCTGTTCTAAATTCTGCCCTGCTTGAACCTGAAAGCTGGTCTGATGTATTCCTTTGACATTTCCTTACATGAAAAATACTGAATAGTCAGAAGCAGGCAGCGGGGAAGTACGTGGTTATTTTGAGCCTAAACAAGAAGGCACCTTTAGTTTCTTGACCTCTCCATATTCTAGTATATCCCTAAGCTTTGGGGTCTGGTTTTATGCACAGTCTGGTTTTATGCACAGTTTGCAAAAGCCTGTGCACCTTTCTACCACGTCAAATGCAGGTGCTAACCTGAGTTGCTCTGACTTAATGGACGGTGCCTGACCAGCCCCTTGAGGGCGGGCAGCAGGAGCTGAAGAAGGACTGTGAGGGCAGGGATTCGGCCTCCTGGGCCACGCAGGCAGTGAGGAGAAGAGCTGCATCCTTCCCGGGAAGGACAAACACTGCGTGACAGACTGGCTGTGTGGAGGACAGCCGTGTGCTGCGAGTGAAGGGTGTGCTGTGCCCGCAGGTGATGCACGCGCTGCGGGAGCTCACGGGGTCGCTGTCGGTGCTCATGGAGATGGTGGTGTACTGCTGCTTCTGCAACGAGCACTTCTCCTTCACCGTGCTGCACTTCATCAAGGTACACACAGAACCGGGACAAGCCTTTCCCACAAGTGCTTCCCACAGGCTTTGGTCATCCTGTGTGTTGTGGGTTATAACAGCACCGCAGAACAATCAGTACGGTTTGTTGGATCTGGGGGGCTGTTGGGGTTTAGGCTTTCTTAGGCCTTTTCTGTTTAAATTAACAAATTTTCAAAAATCGGTAAAGCTGTCTTGAAATTCTTTGCTTCATCGGTGTATTTTGCTATCTAAGTAACTTTGTTTCTTGCACACAGACTCAACTGGAAACTGCTCCACCTCATGAACTGAAAAACATATTCCAGTTACTCCACGAGATCCTGGTAGGTGAAGGGTAAAGACTTGGACAGGACAGATTTTGTATTGATGTGTAACGAAAAAAGTCAGGACTGCATTGCTAATTTCAGCATCCACGCAAATTTTAATCCTTCAGATTGAAGTTTTATTACTTCCTAAATTTCTGTCTTAATAATCCAGTGACACATGAAACTTCACAGTCTTGTTTTGCATGTTGGAGTGGTTAAAACCATTCCACAGAATAGATACAGCATCACACACAACTTACCCAAGTTGGTATTTTTCTTTCCTAACAGGTTATTGAAGACCCATTACAAGTAGAGCGCATCAAGTTTGCCTTTGAAACTGAAAATGGATTAATAGGCAAGTAAGCCAGTGGGTGAACACTTCTGTTTCCTACTGCCCTTGATGGTGGTGATGGTTCATGCCATCTCCTGGTTCCTAATCCTCCTAAACTGTTCTCCTCAGGCAAAAGAACTCAACACATTTGATTTAGCAACTGCCACTCCAAGAAATGCTATAAGAAATTCCAAAATAAACATTGGAATATTATAGTGACAGCAAACTGGAAAGGAATTAAACTGGGAAAGAGAGCTAACTTTATTTAAATAAGGGGCAGATCAGGGTGTATGTGAAATGAGGGGGAGGAAGTACCTTTGATTACCATAATAGAGGAACTGTATGAATCCTGCGACCTTAAAATTAATTTTCATTTCCTACACAGCTCAAGAAATTGTCAATCTTTTTGTTTTGCCAGCATCCTAATTACCATAAAAAGAAACTGGTTCAGCCCAGCAGGATGCTTGTCCTGCTAACTGCAGTGGAGCCTCACAGTGGGACGGGTGGCTCCCACCTGTTGCTGCTCGTACAAAGTGTTGTCTCTCCATTTGATACAAAACTTTACTGAAGTGAAGTTACTGAAGCATTCAAAAGCAACAGAAAAATCCCAGAAGTAATGAGAGCTTATTTCATGTGCATCAGGAGAAGAGGCTTTTGTGTGTAGATGAAATGTGGGGTAACAGGGAGCACCTCTGATGGGTTAGTGCAGCTCGAGCAGCTCTTTCATGGCTGTTTGGGTGAGGAGCTGCTTCAGACTGTGGCTTTCACCTTCAGTAATTTTGGATTCTGTTTTAGTGAGAAGGAATATTTAGCTTTGTTCTTCATTTCTCTTGTCAGTGCTCCCCTGTTTAGTAGTTTCCACGTATGGCTGATGGAAGAGAAGGAAATATGCAGCAGTGTAAGAGAATAGCTAAGTGATTATTTTAATTCCTGGGTAAATTGGTCCCACTTGGACCAATTCTCTCCTGTAACTTGGGCAATACATGACCTTTTTTCCTCTGCAGAGGAGGAGTGCAAGTGTTCCATGGGATTTTTATGTTGAAGGCTTCAAGAACTGCCCTGAGATGTGGGAGTGAAAGTTGTAGTTTTACCCTGAAGTTTCCTCACACTGACTAGTTTTAATCCAGGAAAGGGAAATCAGCAAATAATAGGTTTTGGTGGTCCTTAATAGGATGTTTGTGCATAATTTGCAGTACAGCCGTGCTGTAATTTTAATCATCTGCTCTGCTTCAACAGTATTAAGACTGGCAATTTGCAGTTCCCCAGCAGTTTTTGCCAGCTTTGGAGGTTTCAGTACAGTGTTCTTTGCTGACTGCTATGGACAGAGCAACTCCTGAGTAGCAAATCTGATTGTGGCAGCTCCGTGGAAATCTTTGTGCTTCTCCTCAGTCAAAGAATTTTGTTTAAAGAGGTGGGAATTCGTGCTATAGAAAACTTCCTGGGAGGAATGGCCCGGGGTTGTGCCCGAGTCTCCCATGGAACAGTTTCATGGCTGTTGAATTCTGCTATGCTTGTTTCTGCGAAAAAGCTTTAAACATTCCTCTGGCTTTGCAAACTTTGATCCAGGTGCAAGCTGGTGATCTGGTTCATTTTGGGGGGTTTCAGACAATAATTTTTTTTTTCTTTCAGACAAATGTAACCATAGTGATTATCTAACACAGAATGGATTACAGGGGAAGAAAAACTGCATTAGGGCTGTTTAAAATTCAGGTACTGCATTTGAAAGATCAAAGTGAAAATGCAGCAGTTCTATTTTTAATCCAGTAGAGTTGTGGAAGTACTCAAGACTGCCAGCACTACAGCAGTGTGTTTAACACAAATTCTCATGCTAACATCTGTAGAAACAAATTCCGTTCCCTAACTTAAAATTTTAGCTTCATCTTTGTTTCCAGACTGGCTGGTACACGGAAATCTGGGTTGTGGTTTTTAATCCACGTGTTTCTCCCCACAGCCTTGATGCACCACAGCAACCACGTGGACAGCAGCCGTTGCTACCAGTGTGTCAAGTTCCTTGTTACTCTGGCTCAGAAGTGAGTAATGAAGGTTTCAGAGTTTAACCTCAGCCCTGCCTCAGGCCCCTCTGTGACTATTATAAAACTACTCCAATTTTTGATCAGTTTTATCCTTTCTTACTGGTGCTCAAAGGTCTTGGTAGTACACGTGCCAGTATGAAGTGAAATCTTTACTGGTTGGTACCTGAAGGGACTTCTCAGGTAACAAATGATAATTGCTGTTTGTAAAGGAAAAGGTCATTCTGCAGAGCAGGAGTCTGACATTAACACCAGATAAACATAGGGAAACTGTCCCAGACTTTTGAAATATTATGATTCCTAAATTCTCTTCATTTAGAACTTGGCATATGTCCCAATAAAGCTTAATTCTGAAATATGTGAACCTGTGGGGTTCTGCTTTGAGTAAATTTTACTAGGCATTATTGTTCTTGCTAATTCAATTAACAGCAGCCTGTAGAGTTTGTCAGAGTTTGCAGTGATAACAGTGCACACAGAGGGCAGCAGTGCAAAGAGAGAGGAGTCTTTGTATTTTTTTATGTTGGCCAGAATGCCTTGTTCCTGACTAATGAATATCATTTCAATCCCCAAGGTGCCCTACTGCAAAAGATTACTTCAAGGAGAATTCCCACCACTGGAGTTGGGCTGTGCAGTGGCTGCAGAAAAAGGTAATTTGGCTGTAACAGGGAAATTGTCACTTGTTTACAATAATAATCATGGATGGATAATCTCCTTCCTCTGCATGGCTTTCTCAGATGGCTCTAAAGACAAAATACAAGCTACTTCATTTTTTCCAAGGACAACTTGGATGCAGCTAAATCTGATGCAATGCCAGAACTTCAGTATCCCCCCACGTGTTCCAGGCATAAATGCATTTACAGTGAATAAAACCAAGTGTGAATGGCTGCAGTGATTATTCTTTGCTATGTGGGAAGCTTTCAGTGCCACTGTATTCGTGTTAGAAGGCTTCAGTTTTTTAAAAAAGCAGTTTTCCATTGCCTGTGTGTTGATGGAGGAGAATGTTTAAATGATTGGATGCCTTACAGAATCATCACAGCTTTGCACAAAGCACAGCTGTTGACTGATGCAGCTCTTCCTCCCACACGTGTAGTGTTTGTTCTTCTCTCTGAGCTGAGCAGAGTTTGGCCAACATATCTTTCATAAACATCCAAGGATGCTTTGGAAGCTTAGAGCTCAGCAGAAGCTGGTTGCTGGTTTTCAGCTGAGGGATGATCACCTTTGTGGCTGCAATTAAAGTGTCTGTGTGCCAGATCTCCAGCTTATTGCCAGAGGATTCAGGAAGCTCGTTCCAGTCTTAGTTCACCCCTATCACGAGTGGTTGAGGCTTTACAAGAGTGAAAATCAAGTAGCAAATTTATGGCTTTCTTGGCTTTTTCTGCAGATGTCTGAACATTACTGGGCTCCCCAGAGTAACGTGTCCAATGAAACATCCACTGCAAAAACCTTCCAGCGCACCATCTCGGCACAGGTACGTGGCAGTCCTGGCACGGACGTTAAACTTGCCTACTTCTTCTCCTGGAAGCATCTTTGGGTTTGGCAGCTTTAGTCACCATCCCTGGAAGTGTTCAAAAAATACGTGGATACAGCACTTGAGGCCACGGTTTAGTGGTGCTGGTTTGGCAGCTGGACTTGATCTTAAAAGGTCTTTTCCAACCTTAATGGTTCTGTGATATTCCAGTGCACTTCAGCTTGTTTTTCCTTTAGAAGCTCAGATGCTGTGCTTGTTCCTGAAAAAACTAACCCTTGAGTAATATTAGTGAATGCTCACAATTACCTGTGGTGACTCGGCTGTCTCACTACAGCAACTATTATTGTTTTAAAATAATAATAATAAAATAATAATTTTTTTTTTTAAATAATAATTGTGAAATGAAGGGATCACCATGGCCCCTGACTCTCTCTTGGGGTGTTTCCAACTCAGGACACTCTGGCCTATGCCACAGCCCTGCTGAATGAGAAGGATCAGTCTGGAAGCAGCAACGGGTCAGAAAGCAGCCCCGCCAACGAGAACGGAGAGAGGCACCTGCAGCAGGTAAAACCAGGGCAGATTTACCCTCTGCTGTGGGGCAGCTGGTCCCTGGGCTCGGGTCAGAACCATCACTGACCATACACACAACAGCTGTGCACCTTACAAAAGTAACTTGTGTCCTCCTCTCCCTGTCCCCTGTGTGTTGAAAGGGCTCAGAGTCTCCTATGATGATTGGGGAGCCTAAAAGTGACCTCGATGATGTTGACCCTTAGAGGAGATCCCTGTGAACGCGAGAACCAGCTCAAACGTTCAATGCCTGGTACCTACTGGAACTGGAGTCGTGTTGCTTATGCCGTTGGAAGTCTGGGGGAGCAGTGGCTTTACAGGACCAGAGGAGATGCTGGAGGAGGTTGTTTCCCTGAAAGATAAAAGCATTTTTTAGCCACAAAGGCTTCAGATCAACAAATGCTCTAGAAAACTGCATCTTCACCTGCAGTAGCTTGTGACAGTCCAAAACACCAAAACCAAGTTTGTCAAGAAGATTTTATCAAATACACAAACGCTAGTGGTTGAATTTTTATGTGAACATTAAATGAGTGAATGTAAAACTGTTGCTTTTCTGTGATGCTGCAAAAAAAAAAAAAATTCTTTTGGTTTTTATACAGGAAAAAAAAAGAAACAGACTGCCCTTATGTATGGAGGGCGAATTTTTAATCTTTCTGATAATATTGAATAGGAATATTCAAATTTCTGTAAAGATGTGTGATGACTTACATTTCATTGTAAAATATTAGTTAAAGAATGGGTTTACATAAGGACTTCTGTATTTAATATGTCTCCCTGCTAATTTGTAAAGCTCTTGGTGAGAAAGATCAGCAGGATGGCTCTGTAAGAAGTGTGATTCCTTACAGAATGATTCAGTAAAGGAGCTCTGGAATGAGTCATCTTTCCCAGTACCCTTCCAAAAACCCTTCAGACACCTGGGAAGGGCAGTAAAAGAAAAGCTTTGTTCTCTAGGTATGCAAGCATTTATTATTCAAGGATGTTGGTGAATTAAAAAAAAAAATAGTTAATGAGTAGTTTAAAAGAAAAAAGCACTTTAAGAAGGAATTCTGTTGCAGTTTTACTCATTAATTTTTTTTTAACCTTTGGAGACATATTGAATAAAATGTAGTCTCAGTCATGGATCTGCAATCACTCGCTTATGCTTTGGAATTACTGAGAAAGTTGGTATTGGTTGTATATGATGAATAATTACTTGAGTGAGCTGGGAACACTGTTGTGCAGATTTTATAGCAGTTTTAACACAGGGAAAGAAAGAATTGGCTTTGTATTTTCACTTGACCAGGCAACATTTAAAATATCACAGCTCTTTTAATTTGCTCACAGATAACTGGAAACCAGTTGGGATGATTTGAGCACAGTTTTGTTTTCTATGTCAAGTGCAGTTCAGTGATTTCTGGCTCTGGATTCAAGCTTCTTTTGTGCCAACTAACTTCATCTTTTGTACATTTTGTGTTTGTCACATTTTCTGCACTGCTTTTTGCCTTTATTTATGGATTCTGCCTTACTTTAAAAAAATTATATAAACAAACATGCACAGAAAAGGGGGACATCTTAAGGAGTGCCTGGGTACCTCCAGAATAGACAAATTTGCCAAGTTAAAGGCACAACCAGCCAAAAAGTGCCTTTTTTTGTTTCTTTTCACACGCTGCTGCCAAAACACGGAGCAGCAGACAGCTTTTCACTGTTGTGCACTAATATTGAAAGTAACCAGTCATTTCACTGTTGGAAGCAAGCACGGGATGTGATGTCAGCTGTACAGCTTTATAACTTATTGTGGGGTAGGAGAGCCGGCGTCACGGATTGCAGGGGCAGGGGGGCACCGTAGTGAAAATCTCACTTTTTCCTTTTCCAAACAATGTCTTCATAGACACACGGCAGAGTTAGCATTTTATAAATGTTTCTGATGATGTGCTGGGACATTTTAAATGTGATGTTTTAAATTAATTTTGAATAAATCATTTCTTACGGACACCCCCTCCTTCCTTCCCCCACCCCCCAGATACTTTGGTAATGGGTCACGAATCTTCCCGAGGAGTCAGTACACAGTGGTGATGGTGATGGGAGAAGCTGGTCATGTTCCCGTGGGTTGGCACTGCTTGTCACTTCAGGTTCCTGTTATTTCCTATGGAAACAACATCCTCGATAGCTGCAGGCCCGGGGAAGCATTGGTGGGAATTGCACCAGGCTGGCTCATCACCACTGTGTGCTTGAAACCAATACAAACTTTTTCACGGTTCTGCTCACGCTTGTACAAAGTCAGTGGTTATAATTTGCAATAAGATGATACTTGGTCACTTATTTTTGTTTCCAGCTGCTGTCATTTGAACCTGCTGAAGATTATTTTTTGGAAAATAAGAGTTCAACAACAAAAAAAAAAATAGTTTTTGTGTAAATTGTGATGCATTTATATGTTGTAATTTTTACTGCCAATCTTTTTGGATGAAAATGTTTTTATACAGCTTACAAAATGTTCAGTGAGGAGCAGCCACAGCCTGCCTGTGAGCACTCGGGGAGATACTGTCCGATTGACGCGTAGACATTTGGCACTGGAAAAATAGGCAGTCTTGATGAACAGTCTTGGGATTCCTGGTCAATGGAATAAAGTTATTCCTTTCACAGAAAACTAGCGTCAGCTTTAGACTGCGCACACGCTGCTACGCTCTTGTCTTGTTGATCCTCTTATCCTGAACCTCCTTGGGGCAGCCCTGCGGATGCTGAGCTCCTCCAGCGTGCCCTGATTGCCATTTTGGCTCCTGTCCAGAGTAAGTGGAAGCAGCTGCACGGCCCTGGAGCTGCCCTGCTGTATAACCTTATGCCACAGCATGTGCTGGGGCTGTGTCACAGCTGTAGCTCTGTGCAGTGTCTCCCGACCTCAGCAGAGCGATTTACCCTGGCCATGCTCACAGCGGCGGATTAGAGCGGATTTTGTGTGTCAGATCCAAGATTTGTGGGCGATCTGGGTGTGAATTCCTCCTGCCTCCCACAAGGGCAAGGGGCAGAGAGGTGCACACGGAGCTGGTACTCCCTTACTTGGGAACCAGGAGCTACAGCCAGGGCTGCCATGCCCACTCTGCCTCTGTCCCCTGCTCTAAGGACAAGGACTTTTCTCTTTCCCAGCCTGACCCAGCCCCTGCTCTCCGCTGCTGGTCCTGGGAGCATGGACTGGGCATTGCAAACTGCTGCCAGGACTGGGATCAGCGTCCCTGGGATCAGCCCTGCTCTCCTGGATGTGAGAGCCTTTTCCACCTACCCACGTACAAGGCACAAAGCAAGGGCTAATCTTTTAATACTGTTTCCTTCCACCAGGCTTATGAAGGCTTGAACTGAGCTGGGGAAGCTCTGTCTGGCTTATCAGGCGTGGAGCACGCTCACACCTTGTGCTGGATCCTCCCCTCTCGCAGGGAAGGCTGAAGGGCTGAAATCCTGATGGTTGTTTTGAGAGGTGACAGCCCAAGGAGTCTGTTGAAAAATCACCTTCCCTGTCAGAGCTGTCCAGGAGCTCTCAGGCTGACATCCCTTTTTCTTTTCTGCCTCTTTGTGCGAAATTCAGGTTCCAGCTGATGAAATTATGGGCTGTAATTATGTCCATGTTATATAATTACATGTTTAGATTAGGGTTGGGCTTTTGCCAGCTATAGTTAACAAGTTAGAATTAGTTTCAGCCTTTCAAAGTGGTGCTTTGTGCTGGGTTTGTCTATTCTTGCCAATTAAAGCCGGAGTAACAGAGCTGCACGGGGCTTTTGGATGGGGAAAAACACCCAGCCCAGCCACGTCTGACAGGTTAACCTGCTGCTTGTGGTATCAAGCTGTATATTTTTTTTCATCTATCCTCAGATAACACCACAAAGATTATATATTGTAGTACCAGGAGGCTGCCAAACACTGAGAGGAAAGTAAGACCCAGCTTCGGTGGCTTCTGGTGCTTCTCAGCCTCTCCCTGCTGTCGGCATCTCTCTGAGCCAAGCTTTGGCTCCTTCCTGGGGCTCCAGCGCTTCCCAAGTGAAGGAACAACAGCAACACAAGTTCAAGGGCACATTCCCCAAAGCTGGATGATGTTTGTTTCCATAACTGGGAACTCCTGCCCTGCACCACTGTTGTTAAAACAAACTTGTGGTCCTGCATGTGTGGGGACAACACAGTCCCAGAGCAGAGCCCAGCTGTGGGCAAGGGTGCCTGTGCTGACCTCCAAAGGTGCCAGTGGTCATCCAGGGCCACCCTGGACCCCAGGCAGGGATCAGATCCAAGTTGGGGGCCTGGGGCTGGCTCTTTTGAGCTAACAGAGTTCTTTTGGGGGAGCTGAATCCCTGCTGGATGGGTCCCCCTTCCCCCTTCCCCCTTCCAGACCAGTTCCCTGTGGGGATGTCTATGAAGCCAGACACTGGACCACAAGAGCACGGGTCTATGGATTTTATTTTAAAAAGACATTTATAAAATGCTTATTTATAAAATCCCAAAGAAATGTTTAAGGTACAAATGTAAAAACTAAGGTGCTATGAAAGCTTTTTCTTCATTCTGGTTTTTTTTAAGGAATTACAGCCTCCTACAGTTCTATGTGTCTTGGGAAGACCTGAAACTGTTAACACATAACACCAGCAGATCATTAACTTTGACTTAACAACAAAAAAAGCACTAACAAAGCAGTAGCTGACTGTAGCAATGCAGATAAAAATCTAATTAACCAAGCAGACTGCTTAAACTACAGCCCTTACACTTGACTCAAAAGTAAAGAAGTCTCCTAGGAAAACAATTAGGCAATTAAAAAGCCGCCCAAAAATGGCTAAACTAGGATATTCCAGGTGCTAAAGCAGCATTAGCTGGCAACTAATGAGCAACTAACCAGGAAAGGAAGGAGCAATCCTCACAATACTTCTTTCTTTAAAAAGGTGGTAGATTTGTCCTGTGCTGGGTGACACCACCATGGCTTGCACTGTCGAGGTCTTTATAGGAAGAGCTGGTGCATGGCAGGGAAAGGATTCTTGGATGACTCCAGTGATGGGACAGGGCTCCAGCTGCACAGGGTGTTCTTGGAGAGCTCTTGCAGAGCCACCCTGGATGCTCGCCCCGGATCCTGATCCCTCTGTGTGCGAGGGGGAGACGAGTTCATCCCCCACCAGCACGGCAGCACAAGCATGGAGGTCATCACCAGCCACATTTTGGACTGTGCTGGAAGCCCTGGAAAGGCACCGAGCCAGGGACACACCAGTCCAGCAAAGCATCCATCCCTCCTGTGCCACAGGAACCTCCTGCCCGGCTCAGCCCGTCCCTACTGCCGGCTCCGGCAGCAAATGGCGATGGCCACGGCCGAGCTGCTGCCAGGGACAGCGGCTGCCACGCAGGAATTGTCCACGGCGTAGGCTCCCATGGAGCCAGGGCTCTGGGAAAGGGCGTTACAGCCCGTCAGCGTCCAGCCATCGTCACAGGACACCGTCACCTAACAGGCAGGAGAGGTCATAGTCCGTGGGGTGGCAAAAGGCATGGGGCCTGCCCATCCCCCGTGTCCCCACAGTTCAGGGTGATGTGACTGGTGTCACCCCAGACACGTGGGGACACCAGAAAGGCTGGGGTTGGGACAGCCACAACGGGCTGAAGCCAGCCCAAAACCCATCAGGGTGGCAGAGGGGCAGGCAGAGACAAGGACAACACCACGGGGGTGGAGCATGGCCCCTTCCTACCTTCTCCTGGGAATCCAGGGCCATGTACTCCTTCAGCCGGCACTCGAGGCTGGCAGCGGGGCAGCACAAGGCGTGTGCCATCACCTCTGTCCTGCTGGCACAGAGGCTGGGCCCCCTCCCCAGCCCCACCACGGGCCTGCCACCAGCACCCAGCACCACGGATGGGGAGTGGAAACTGCACCCTGCCCGGGGGAGAGGGGATATTGCCACGGGGCAGCTGCGGCAGCATCCCAGTGCACACACTGGTGCCAAGGGATGTCCCGAGAGAGCCCTGAACCTTCCCACCTCCGTGTACACAGCACATGTACCCCTTCCCTGCCACCCCAGCACTCACACCCACCCTTTTACCCTCAGATCCCAGGGCTTTTCTGGAAGAAACCCCCTTGCTCATCAGGCTCAGGGGTCTGTAACCCGGTGTGTTGGGTGTTACCAGTCAGCACGTGGTCCCGTGGCGAGCACTCGGCCCCCTCGGCCGCCGGGGAGCTGGCGTTGATCCGGCACTCAGCCCTGGGCCACGTGCAGCACCTGGCGATGGCATAAACCCCCTGGCCCCGGGAAGCGCTGTGGGCCACGCACTGCTTCTGCCCGTCCTTGTCCTGGGCATGGGGCAGCACAGCGTCACCGGGGGGCCCGGGGGGCTGGGGACACCCCTCCGAGGCCAGCGGGCACTCCAGGGGCAGCACCTCTGCCTCGGCACGCTCTACTCACCTCCATGCGCTCCCCCAGCCGGCTGCCGCTGCGGGAGAAGCTGGAGCAGCTGAGCATCTCCTCGGTGCTGGCGCAGCGAGCCACGGCCGTGGCGTGCCGGGCGAGCCCCGAGCGCGCCGACCACACCGAGCGGCAGAGCAGCTGCTCGTCTGCAAGCAGGCCAGGGCGTCAGCGGCGGGGACACCCACAGTGACACCCAGCGCCCAAGACACCAACCGGGCTCCATCGCGCCCCATCCATGCAAACGCCTGCATCCAGGCTCAGCCAGCCCCGGCATAGCTCGGGGGACCCTCCCTGCCCACACACCGTTCTTTCACCCCCGCCCTGCTTTCCTGCGAAGGACTGAGCTCAGCCTAGCGCCCAGCAGGCAGCGGGATCCTTACCTGCTCCCAGCCGGGCGGGCAGCCCCGCCACGCTGTTGGGTGTCTGGAGCCGCTGCTCCTCTGGGATCCGCGCTGTGTCCATGGCGTTCTTGGTGGAGAAGTGCAGGAGGCGCTGCCGGAGCTCGGCGAGGCTCAGCTGGGGCTCGGCGCTGAGCAGCACGGCAGCGATGCCTGCAAGAGCCCGGGAGGCTGCACTGAGAACCAGGGGGGACACAGCCACCTACACACCGCTCCCATGGGCAGCACAGCTCCAGGGACACGGGAGAAGGCTCCTCTGCCGCCCATCGCCCACACGCGCGGGGTGCGGGAGCGCTCTGCAGGCTGCAGCACCCGCGTGAGACAGACCAAACCCGCGCATCGTGGCACACAAAAATGCCCCCAGTTCAGGCATGCCTGAAGCCCTGTGCCACCAGCAGCAAGTGGAGGGACAGCCCTCCCTGCCCCTCAAAGCGCGGCTCGCCTGCCACATGTGCGGCCGCCTGCGACGTCCCGCTCTGCGCTGTGAAACACGTGCTGCAGTCGCTGGAGGCGCCGATGATATCTTCCCCCGGGGCAAACAGGTCCACGCAGCGGCCAAAGTTGGTGCCCAGGGTGCCGATGGAGGCAGGTTGGTCCTCGCTGTCGGTGGCACCGACCGTGATGACCTGCCAGTGACGGGGGAGCACGGGGGGATGGCACGCCTGGCCCCAGCCCGAGGGCTGACCCGGAGCCTCAGGGGACCCCACAGCCCGTACCTCCGGCTCGGACGCAGGTGAGTACAGGCAGGCATCGTCCTTGTAGTTGCCGGCAGCCGCCACCAGCACCGCTCCCATCCGCGCCGTGCGCCGGCAGCCCGCGTTCAGCGCGGGGCTCTGGGAGCCGGCCAAGGGCAGCACCACCGCCCG
>WEIT01007329.1:617085-627473 GCA_013389985.1 Dryoscopus gambensis
TGGCGGCTGCTGGAGCGCTGCTCAGGCAGCATCCCAGCATCACCAGTCCCCTTGCTGGGTGGCTGGAGCGCCCTGGGAGGGCCCTACCCCAGACCCCGGTGCCTGCCTTTACGGGGTCACCTGCCTGCCAGGTTCCTGCTGCCCATGGGATGAAGTAATTCCTGAATTCCTTGCATTTCCTGCATCCCAAGGGGAAAGCAGTGCACCCATCCCAGCTGCTGCTACATTTTGGCCGGTGGCCAAGTCCTATGCCCTGAGCCTGCACGGTGATCCCCATCACCTGCAGAGCCCTTTGGGACTTCCCGAACCAATGCTTGGGCATCATGTGTGGCATCTGGCTTGAGGGTCACGTACTGGGCATCTCATTTCTGTCAAACTCTGACCCGGAACTTTGGGGTTATTTTCATGAGGGATTCTGTTTATATTGACAAAATTCAATAAAATGCAAAAATGCAGACCTCAAAATGCAAATTACAACCAAAGGCCATCTAAATTTCCTCCTGGGAAATAATTTGGTTCGGAGACTCCTCGTGGGTTGAGACACCATCCAGGCTCCAGCGGGGCTGAGGGTCTGGGGGCTCAGCGCTGTGAGAGCAGCAAAGACCCCTCTGCCTCCTGTCCTTCCCCCAATACTGGGGGTCTGCCCCCCTCCCTTTTCACCCCACATCCCACCAGTACCACCCCAACCCCACAGGCATCACATACCAGCTGCCTGCTGCTGTTTCCAGCCGAGGTCCCAGCTCTTGGAGGGGGTCTCCAGCAGCCCCAAGCTCCCTGTGGATCTCTGCTTTGGCCTGCACGGCCGACTGGGAGCAGCTGCGGGATCTGGGCTGGGCCGTGGGTGGGAGTGGAGCCGAGCTGACCACCTGCCTCTGGATCTGCTCATAGGAGGGCAGGCTCTTCTCGTAGGTGCTGGTGGCCTCTTGGTTGGGGCAGGGAGAAATCAAGCTGCAGGCAAAGGGATAAGAGGGTGCTGAGCAGGACCTGGGCCCCATGGAGCTGGGAGATGCCCAGACACAGGCACACAGGGCTCCATCACCTGAGGGAGTGGCTTCAGGGGCCACCAAGGCCACATCGCTGCCCACACCAGCAGCAGAGCCAGGGGATGCCTGCAGGATGCTCTACATCCCCCAGCATCACTCAAGCTCAGCCCTGGGGGGGCCCAGGCACCCTCGCCTCTCCCCCCCGACCCCTGCTTGGCATTTTGTGCTGCATTCAGTGCAGCTGTTGCCAGTCTCAGGGCACACACATCACCCCGCTGTCGTGGGACCCACCGGGTGTCCTTCTGCGGCAGCACCGTGGGTTTGTGGTCCAGGAACCTCTCGGCCTCGAGGTCTGCAGGGATGAACGTAATCTGGGGGGAAAAGAGAGGCAGAGCCCAGGGGCTGTGCTGGGCATCACGGGGACCCTCGGCCCTCATAGCGGGAAAAGAGCGGGAGTGTCCCTTCAGCTGGGTTTGGGGTCCTTTCCTTCCATATTTGGATGTCTCGCTCAGAAATGGCTTTTTTGAGGGAAACCAATACGGAATGAATGAATCCAGCACAGCCCTGCTCTCAGTGCCTTTCCCCCTGTGGCGTCACACACGCCCCCAAGCCCAGAGGGAGTCCTGAGGCCCACACGGGAGGTCAGTGGTCAGGGACAACAGCGAGGGTGTTCCATCCTTGAGCCTCGAGCACAGTGGCAAAGCCACATCTGCCTCCTAGCTGGGGCTGAGCTCAGCCTTGAGGGGAGCTGGTTTCTGCTTCACCCCAGCCCCAGAGAACACAGCTGCTTTCAGAGGTCGCAGCTGCTCCCAGGTCCTGAGGTCGCTCCCCCACATTTTGGAGGGCAGCCAAGTTGCTGACAGGCCATCCAGCAGTGCCCAGATCAGTCCTACAGATGCCCTCTCCTTGGAAAAAAACCCTTTTCTGCCAGACCCGTTTCCCAGGGCAGGGACGCGTGGCTGCCCTCTGTGCCAGCAGTGCCCTCTGCCAAGGAGACTGGCAGGTGAGGGCTGGGCTCAGGGGGGCCGGGACCCTCTGACCTCTGTGGCCACAACAGTCCCTTCTTGGGAGTCCTGGGAGCCTGCCAAGCCCCAGACCCCAAGGAAAGGGTGGCATGGGAGAGAAGAACACAAGTTTACTTCCTTGGGATTATTCCCTGCTGATTGCTTGAAAGCAAAGCCTAGGCTCAGGGCTTGTGCAGGGGGTGAAGGAGAGGGGCCACATCCTGCAGCCATCAGCAGGGCACAGGCTTCCCAAACCAACAATTCTGCCTCCGGATTGTGGCAGCTGGCTTCTCCCGGGGAAGCTGAGGTACAGCCTGAGGCTACACATCCACGGCAGCCAGATCCCCCTAAACCCACCTGAGCCCTCGAGCCCCACAAAGTGCTCAGCAGCGGGATGGAACCTACCTTTGGGTAGCACTGGCACATGCTCCAGGTGATGCCCACGGCTACAAGCAGGACACCCAGGACGCAGAAGGTGATGTAGATGTGGGGCTTTTCCACGCTCATGATGAATATCCCCGTCATCACCAGGAAGAAACCCAAGATGATGAACCCGTAGCGGAAGGTCTTCTCCTCTGCCATGGGCTCTGGGAGGGAGAGGCAGGAGGAGAGGTGCCGGGAAGCCCGTTCACCTGCGGCTGCTGCCTGCTGAGCACACCTGCAGGGTGAGGCAAGGAGTGGTTTCCCTCTCCGGAGGCTGCCAGGAGCTGAGGATCAGCTGCACGTTGAGCTGGTCCTGCCCAGGGCTGAGCCAGCCAGTTTTTAATGGGTTTGTAATGAATGCAAACACTGACCCGCCGTTCACACTCCAGTGGAGCCGCCCGGCACGTGTCCGGGTAACCTTCCCTGCAGGCACGCTCAGCCGGACCCCACGCCCGGGGAAGGGGCAGGGAGGGAGAGGGGAGCACGGCTGCAGAGGTGGGGGCATGGAGACCAGCTGGTCCTGTTGGGATTTTCCCAGCCCTGGGCACTGGAGCTGGACTTGGTCATAAATGAGAGCTGGCAGAGCCCCAGATGAGGGGGATGTCAGGGCCCAGCATGTTTTCGAAGGCTGTGGGGCTGCAGCAGGAAAAGAGGGAGTGCTCCGGGGTCTTTTTGGAGGCCATCGGCTTTGGAACAGACCCTGCCTTGCTCTGGCCGAGTGCTGAGGCTGCCTCACTGGGCAGCAAGTGGGCTGTGAAGGGGAGACTAAAGCCAGAAAAGGATGGACTGAGGTTGGTCCACCCAGGCGGAGTGAAGACAGAGGATCCCTGTGCCCTGCGTTCACTTAAGTTGGAGCCGTGGTGTTTAAAGGTGTCTCCTTCCCACCACACACCTGAGAACCAGACAGCATTTGTTTTACACCCTTGATTTGTTCCCTCATTTTATTCCCTTGATACACCTGGAATTACATTCTAAACAGGATGTTAGACGTGGCTGTGGCTCCGCGCAGCCCTGCGGGGCCGCAGGGGGTCCGGGGCAGCCCTTTCTTTTGGTGGGATGCAGGACCTGGCAGCAGCCCCTGCCACAGCTGGCCTTTCCTCTGGGCAAGGCTGCACGCCCGTCCGCGGAGGGCAGGGAGGGAGGGGCTGTGCCACTCAGGATGGCTTTTACAGGAATGTCAAGTGCGCTTGGAGGCTCTGGCCACAGGCACGACCCACTGAGCATCTCTAGCACCACATGAAGTGAGGCGTGGGAAGTCAGGGTTCAGGGAAGCAAGGTGGAAGGGATGGAGACAGGGCTGGAACGGGCATTGCAGAGGCAGGGAAGCGAACGGTGCAGGCGGAGCTGGGCTTTCTCTGGCCGGATTCCTCGCTCTTTGCTGCGGCTTTTATTACTGAGTGGGCAGCCCCCGGCCTGACAGGAGCTCCCCAGGGTGGGCCAGGGCAGGGAATGCAAAGCCTCTGAAACCAGCAGCGGTTTTATTAAAAATATGAAAGCTTTCAAACATGCCAGTTACCCGCGACGCTCCGAACACACCGCCCGCAGGACCCGCAATCCCAGCAGCGCCGGACCCAGCGCTCGGAAAGTCAGGAAAGCCAGGCTGACCCTTCCCACTCCTCCTCGCCCACCCTCCTCTCACCAGCACAAGGAAGAGGCTCAGTTTAAAGCTGAGGGATGGGGCAGCCACCCGCAGAGTCCCGGCCCGGCTCAGACCCCCCGCACGCTGATGTTCTCGTAGCTGGGGGGCGGCGTCGCCTGCGGCTCCTCGGGCTGCGGCGCGTCCAGCCAGGACGGGCTGGGGCGGAACAAGGCGCTGTCGGAGGAGCTGCGCCGGCGGCCGCCCTGCCAGCCCTCGTCCTCCTCCAGGTAGCGGTACAGGGGCGGCGTGAGCTCCTCCTTCCTCCCCGGCGGCTGCACATAGGCCGGGGCGCCGTGGGCAGGTCTGCAGGTCAGGGCTTCTTCATAGGTGGGGATGGCACTGGCGTCCCAGGTGCTGCGAGGGAAGAGGGAGAAACCCAGCAGTGCACACCGTCAGCATGCCAGCACCCAACTGGAACATCCCAGCACCCAGCTGGAACATCCCAGCACCCAACTGGAGCATCCCAGCACCGAACTGGAACATCCTAGCACCCAGCTGGAACATCTCAGCACCCAACTGGAGCATCCCAGCACCGAACTGGAACATCCTAGCACCCAGCTGGAACATCTCAGCACCCAACTGGAGCATCCCAGCATTCATTACGCAGAGCCATCCCAGCATCCCATCACCCAGAGCACCCCAGCAGCTGTCAGCTGTAGCATTCCTGTGCCCTGTCAACCAAAGCTATCCCACCAGCTGCAGCATCTCAGCACCCATCAACTGGAGCATCCCAGTGTTCCATCAACCTGGAGTGTCCCAACATCCCATCAACCCCATTGTCTGGAGCATCCTTGAGCATGATTAACGTCCGTGCTGGGGACAGCCCATGGTCAGGTTTTGCATGCTCAGGGTCAAGGGGTGACCATGTCAGCTGCTTCCTGGCATCAGGCGGGTGCAGAGCCATCCATGAGGTCTTGCAAGAGGGTCCCAAGGGCAGAAGAGCATCCTCATCACGCCTGACCCCTAATTCACCCCCGAAGAACAGAGGCTGCCGACAGCTGAGGGAGCAGTTTGGCACAAGAACCTGGATACGCACCAGGCACCCCGTGTCGCGGTGGTCACACCCCACTCCCATGCCAGCCAGAGCCCTCCCTGCACTGGCCAAGCCTGGTGCCACTTCCAGCAGAGCTTTGCTGAGCAAACACAGCTTGTGTACAGGGAAAACCTCCGGACAACCTTTGCCCCGTGCATGGCACCCTACGGAATGCTGCAGTCCCAAAGCTGGGAATGCTGTGAAAGCAACTCATGGTTGCAGAGGAAACCCAGCACAGTGTCCTGGGGAGGCAGAGGGCATGGGAGGGCACAGCTGGTCCAAAGGATGTGCTCCATCAGGATGCCTCCATCCTGAACGTGGCAGATCTCTGTCCCAGACAGGCTGCCCTGGGCTTCTGTGCCAGGGGTTTTGCCAAACAGCCTCAGCTTGCACAGGAATCCTGCCTTGAAAATGCACAGAGGGGCATTTATCCCAGCACAGGATGCTTTGCTGGGGCTGGAGGAGCTGCTGCAGCACCAGCAATGCTGCATCCCAGCCAGCATGGGAGCTGGGAGCTCAGGGAAGGGGACATCCCCCACAGGGGCACAGCAAAGTCCCTCCGTGGGACAAGGAACCTCCCCCCAGATACCCAGAGCAGCTCACGAGCTCACAGATATCCAGATGGGTACTGAAACCCCTGGAGAACCAGGAACGTGCCTCCCACTCCAACAGTGTTTTTATGGTTTAATGTTCTTAAGGGCTTCTTTTAGTGCTGCTTTTCCCCAGAGCCCGATTTATGCTGGAGCCAAGATCTTTGCTGTGACCCCGTAAAGCAGCACTGGGAAGGGCTGGCTGGCTCTGCTTCCACAGCAGTCCCCGGAAAAAAAACCCCTTTTGATCAAAAAACTTTTAAATCAAGAAGTGGGAATAAATCTCAGGCTCACACTGGAAGATTTGGGGAACCCAAAAAGCAGCAGTGGTGTTCAGGGCAGGGCAAGGAATCCTTCTACACCCTAAAATCAGCTTCATAAAAGACCCTCTGCCTACATTCCTGTCTTGATGCCATTCCAAGGATTATTTTGCCTTTTTTTTTTTTTTCATTTAACTCCCTTTTAAGAGAGATTTTGCTTCCATTAAAGATGTTATAAACACTCTTATCCTTACAGAGCATTGCAGACCTGGGAGACCAGGGCAGGATTCAACAGCTGGAGCTCTGGGTGACCCCTCCCCGCCCCCACATCCAAACCTTCTGCCAGAAAACCAATGTATTCTTCTGCTTGGTGGCCCTGCTAAGGAGATGTGTCCCTCGGCACGTGATGGCCCCGCAGGGCAAGGAGAGCTGGACGCAGCCGAGCCGGCCGCGGGCACAGCCAGCGTGGGCACGGAGGCAGCGGGCAGGGAGGGGACTGCGGGGGCTCGGGGTGACATTAATGAGCCGGAGCATCTGCTCGGGGAGCAGGAGGACAGCACTGAGCGGTGTTGCTGCTCCTGTGAGCTCACCAGCGAGCAAGGCTGGGAGCAGGTTCGGGCTCAGGGACAGCCAAACCCACCCTCCACCTCCGCCCACCCAAGCACCGGCTGGGACGTGGCTCCCACCTGCAGTTCCACTTCTCCGGAGGCTCCGCCGTGAAGTACTGCAGGTCCCTGGGGAAATGGTACTGGTAGCGCCGGGACACCACCCTGGCGTTGGCCTTGACGGACCAGAGGAGGCCGAAGATGAGGAGGATGCCGCCGATGCCGCAGCAGAAGAAGCTGACGGAGCGGAGCAGGGCGCTGGAGGAGGAGGAGCTGGGGACGGCCTCGGCTTCCCGGGGAGGCAGGAGGCGAGCCCCGCTGCCGGAGCCCACCTCCCCGTCACTCCACCAGGCAAAGCACAGCGTCCCCGTCACCAGCAGCACGGCCCCCGTGATGGTCAGGCCGTAGCGGAAAGAGGCGGCTGCCATCCTTCAGAAGGAGGTTTTAGGAGTGAGACAAGGCATGAGAGAGCCCACGTCCTGTAAGACAAGAAGGGGGGCAGGTTTGAGCAGGAGAAGCAGGTGGAAGAGCTGCCAGAGGAGAAAAAGCCTGAGTTAGGACATCTCTGGGGGTTGCAGCCTCTTTAGCCATTATTGCTGACCATCAGAAGGGGCTTTTCCACCATCTCGGATGGGAAGCCTTTGGGAAGAGCAAAGTCAGCACCAGGTTGGACCCATAAACTTCCCAACAGCCTCGTAAAAGCATCCTAATTTTCAAGGAGCCACACAGCACTCCCACAAAGGCAGGATGGACACCCCGGCTCCGGGCGCTTTCATAGCTCTTCTCTTTGGGTTTCATTCCAGGCTTCCTCCCAAGCTTGGAGGAATGCCAGCTGGGTTTCCTGGGTTTTCAAAGCATGGCTTATGGAAGAGGTCAGAGAGAGGGACATAAATTTAAGATGTCATCACTTCCAAATTATCAGCGTGCCTGTTTTCTCCTCCAGAACTGATGACACTGGAAAAATCTGCTCAATCTTCATCCACGTGAGGTTTGGCACACAAAATCTTGCTCCCCTGGGTCAGCTCCAGTGCAAACCTTCTCAGGTTCTCCTGTCAAGACCGATCCCAAAGGTGTTATCACCACTTTCACCCATCCTATCAGGGCGGTTTGGGATTGGCTTGACAACCAAACAGATGAGGTAGTGCCACATATTTCTGCTGGGTGGCCCTTCTCAGCTAAATGTCACATGCAGAGAGCAGCCATGCTTCCCTGGTGCTGGAAAACCTGGGGAGGGGGAACTGGTTTCTGATCTCAGTCCCCGTTACTTTCTCCAGCAAACAGCAAGCATCTGCTCCCTCAGCTTGTGCCTCCCCAGCTCCCAGCTAACCAGAGGCAGAGACATCCCACCAAGTCCCCTCTGGCCCTGCTCATCGCCCAGCAAGAATACACAGGTCCAGCCCCCACTTCTCAATGGACAAAAAGCTTTGGACCATGTGTGAATTAAGCACCAACACCCCCAGACAGGTTCAGTCCTTCGTGACTCCACTGCGAAGGTTTCTCGTGGTGGCAAGTGCACATGAAGGACGGCCAGGACAGAGTAGGACCTCAGGCAGAGGTGGGTGGACAGATGGATGACCCACACTAAGCTGCCATCTCTGCCTTCATCACTCTGCCTGTGTGTCAGTAACAGGAAGATTATGTGGTGGCTTTGATCTCTGTTCCTCCAGGCAGGGCTCACCTCCTACACAGGGGTCTTAAATTGTACCCTGGGATCTGGAAGTGCAGAGCAAGAGCTGGGCATGGAGCAGAAGTCCAGCATGGACTTGGCGTCATCAAGGGCAGGTGGAATTATGTTATTCCAAGCCATTATTTATCAGATGGGCCCACTAAATGAAAAGCCAAATTACCTTGTAGTGAAAGAAACACTATCTGATCTAATCAACATTTAATGAAGGAATCTGATGAGAAGTGGGATTTAGGAATGCTGCAGGACTGGGAGCCCCAACAGCTCACTCCAGCTCTTGTCCCAGGGTCACAAGCCCAAACTGCTGCCCAGGCTAGAGGTGGCCAGTGGTCACCAGCTGTGGTCACCAGCTGGGGAGGAGGTCATGTTCCTGGGCTGAGAAAAGGCAGCGCTTCCCTCCATAATGGGGGGCATGTTTGGATGCTCCCTCCTGAATGGCAGGGGCTTGGCTGAGCTGAGATGGAGAAGGGGCTGTTGGAGGTGGTATTAGATGCTATCAGGGATCAGCATCCCCAAACCATCTCTGACCGTGGGCAGGGCACAACAGAAGAGCTGGACTCAGGTTGCCTTGCAGCAGGAGATACTCAGGAGAGCACAAGGATCTCACTGACCTGTGAATGCAGCTCCTTTGGGGGAGAAAAGGACCATTCTCACGGAAAAAATTCAGCCAATATTGTTTAGAGAACAAAAAGATCACCCGAAAAACCCCCAATAGCAAAGCTCTCAATCCAACTGTGTGGAAACGTCAGGTCACTCCAAACTGAAATCCTGGACTGAGCCAGCACCAAGAGTCGAAATGTTCAGCTCCTGCAGTCAACACTTTCCTCATTCTGGGGTCGCGCTGGTGAGGTTTGGGAGATGCTCTGAATTCCCCGGTGAGATTTAGGACATGCTGTGATTCCCCTGCCTGGGCACGGGGAATTTTGCACCCTCCAGCACTGAGCACATCTGGGAGCGCTGGCAGTGAGGGGGAGGCAGAGGGGAGGTGGAGAAGCCTCTGGGAGGTGATGGATTGACAGCTCGAGAGAATAAACTCTTCTCTCCTGACAAATGCAGCGCGGCGCAGGGAGCGCGGCTGAAAGCTCCCCCAGGCTCCCCGCACGTGCTCCCGCAGCGCCCGTGCGGGGGCAGCTCCGCCGCGCTGGGCGACATTGCCGCGCCTGGGTGGCATTGCCACCACACCGACCCCTTGCCAAGCCCCCTCTCGGGCTGCCACAGCTCTCCTGAGCCCCTCTGAAAGACCCACGGTGTTTTCTCAGCACACCAACCTCTGGAAGGAGAGTCTGAAGGAGCAGAGGCAGGGAGAAGATGTGCGAGGCTGGGACAGGACCGGAGGCTCCCGGAGCCTCTCCCGGCTCCGCTCCCGGGGCGCTCAGCATCTGCACAGCAGCTCTCCCTCCCCATGAGCATTCCCAGCACAAGTTTACGCGGAGGGGCTGCCCATCCAACCACAGCAGCTGCCGGCTCCCAAACACCCTTCTCCGCGCTCCAAGCCACCCTGACATTTTGTTCTGCCCTGTCTCCTCCTTCGACCTGCTCTGAAATAGTTTTCCGGGGAATAGATTTGCACGTTTCATGTACAAACAGATACGAATGTTGATAGTTTACATAGTTCCAGTGAGATGCTGAGAATAGCAGCCCCCATATAAAGTTCTGCAGATGGTGATTCATAGGGTCTACTAAGCATTACTCAGAAAAACGCTCTTTTCAAGCAACACGAGAAAAGAAAAGAGTTTTGAACCTCTCCCACCGCCCTCAAGCAGAAATCCACCTCCACACGCGTCCCTCCACGGCACTTACAGACAGTCCTTCCAAGCGGGGCTGGAGACCTTTAATCACAGAAGAAGAACGCCGGGGAGAGACGCGCCAAAGCGTGAGCATGTCTTTAGGGAGATCCCTTCCTGCCTTTATCCAAATCTGCTATTTTGTTGTGATAGTTATCGGTGAGGGTTTGGTCCCCACTCAAAGCAAAGTAACAGCGATGCCTTGGAAATGCATCCCAGAACTCGGGCGTGCTCAGCCTCCCGCGGCAGGTGCGGACAGAGGAGAGCACATGTGTCCCCTCAGCCAGGCTTCGGGGCCATGCCCGAGCCCCACGTCCCCTCTACGGAGGCGGCCGCCCCCAGCGGCACCCGCGGGGGTCCGTCCCCCGGCACAGCCCCTGTCC
>WEIT01007329.1:627502-639791 GCA_013389985.1 Dryoscopus gambensis
GGCTCCCCGCGGAGCGCTGCCGCTCCCGGTCCGTCCCGTCGGGGTGCGGCGCTCCCGGCGGTTCGGGATGCGGAGCCCGTGAGGGGTCCCCTGCGGCTGGGACAGCCCTGCCCTGGGGACATCACTGCTGTCCTGTGTGTGGGACACCCGCGCTGCAGCACAGCAGGGTCTCTGCCCCAGCCTTGCTTTGTGACCGCTTTAGTTCTCCTCACCTCTCTGTCAAACGCGAATGTTGTCCCATATTCATGGGATCAGAACGATTTGGGTTTGGAGGGACCGTTTAAGGGCCGTGTAGTTCACCCGCCCTGCGACCAGCAGGGATATCTTCAACTAGATCAGGCTGCTCAGAGCCCCATCTCAACTGGCCTTGAATGTCTCTGGGAATGGGGCATCCACCACCTCTCTGGGCAACCCGTGCCAGTGTTTCATCAACCTCATTGTAAAAACCATTTTTCTTTATAGCTAATCTAAGGCAACCCTTTTTTAGTTTAAAACCATTACCCTGCAGCACTCGGGACACCTGGACATTAAACAAGCTGAGGGTGCTCTGATCTGCGTTTCAGGATAGTTGGTATGACAGCATCTGGATTGAGGCACAACTCCTCACCACGGAGCTGGAGGGAGATTTGATCAAGAGCTGCCGTTCCCTGCTGTGCTATGGCTGTGCATCTCACACATCCACACATCCACAGATCCACAGATCCACAGATCCACAACGCTGCTCTTGGGCTACAGCTGAGCATCACTGACATTCCTATGGATACCCTGGGCTGCTGTTCCTGCACTGCTTGGAGCTCCTCACCTCACCAGCTCAAACCCAGCTCAAGGTTTACCTGCACCGGCTGCAGGCACTGATGCAAAGCCCTGCTGTGGAATTCATATCTGCTTCCTACATGCTTAGAAGCTGCCCAGCCCAGCTGAGAACATGTGGGTGTACAGCAGACACTGTGGAGCTTTGCAAACGGCAAACTGAGGCACACGGGGGGCTGGCTCACACAGGAGTGGCCCTGCAGCAGGTTGGGTCCCCATCCAGCAGGGGCATGGGGCAGGGGTCCCCAAGGCCAGCACCCAGTGATGCGGGGGCACTGTGAATCAGCAGTTACCCCGCTGAAGGACAATAAGGCAACTTTTTCTGCTCGTTACCTGCTCAGATATTGTATTTAACTGAAATTTGATTGTCAAACAGCACCTGAAGCACTTCAAGGTGGCGTTAGTGCACGGCTCCATGCCATTCCCAGCACAGGGCTGCAGAGTGAGGTGGCTCTGTGCCAGCACACTGGTTCTCCAGTCCCATAACCATCCACAACCTTCTGCCTTCCCCAGAGGTCTGGCCTACAGGCAGCCACAAACCCATGACAAATATTCCACCACAAGGCAGAGGCTGGAAGTGCTGAGTGGTACCAGCACCTCTCCTTAGCAGCACCTTGGCCAAACTGCATTCTCCCTCTCCGAGAACTTTCCTGCTGGTGGACAAGGTGCTGCAACACAGGGCACAGGGAAAGGGCTTCTCCAGGATAAAGACAGAATATCTGTGCAAAATATATAAAACATCCCATGTACGGTAAAACTGCAGTGGAGAAAACAAGGAGATATAAAAGATAGTTACAGCCCCTGCAAGAACAAGAACAAAGGAGGAACGGGGAAAGAGATTGTTCCAGTAATTGCCTCCCCCAGGTAAGGATGCTGAGCCTGAGCAACGCTGCTGGCACAAAAAAAGTGCTGCTTTTTGATTCACTGTTCACTTAATTTTGCTGCTGCAGCAAATCACATGCAAAATAGTGCATTTCACTGTATAATCAAGATAAATAAAGTCAGATTTTTCAATAGGTGTGTGTGTGCAGATGCATGCACTCTCTGCCCTGTCACAACAGGGTGGGTGATACCAAGAGCACCGAGCCCAGAGTGAATTTGGATGCACCAAGTGCAGAGGAGGAGAGCCCAGGTTCCCCGCCAGAAACATTATTTGTGGGACCTGAGCCAGGCCACAGGTGTCCATCAGTGATTTGGCACACAGGACACTTGCCCCATGCCCAGCTGCCCCCAGCAAGCACCTCTGGTCATGCCCGCTGTGACAGAGCCACTAGAGAGGCACTGATGTGGCTTCAGGGGTCATTTCTCTGCAGGCATAAGGTGTCCATGTTGTTCCAGATCCATAGAGAAGCCATTCCCAGGGGCTGGCCCAGCTCATGTTTCCCTTAGCATGGGCCACTGGGCACAGCAGGGGTGGGTGCAGCCTGCCAGGCTGATAAAGGGCTGCAGCACGCAGCCATGAGGACGTGCAGAGGGGAGAGAGTTCCTGCATCCAGCACGTGCAAAGCAAAGGAGAAACCTCCTGCTGTTTATCTTTGTCTTAATTTGCATCTTCTTAAAATGCCTAATTAGTTGTGCTAGTTGATACACTGGCTCAGGCATTCCTACTTAATCCAGTCAGCAAACTCAGGCTTTGAAAATATTTGTCCTACATCTGCACATGATCCAGCATCCACCGGTATCCTTTGGGGCTGAACCTGCAGCTGGACATGGATCTCTCCATGGTGGTCCTGCTGCATGGGCAGCTGGAGGGTTTGGGAGCTCTCCTTTGTGCTCTCCAGCAGGAAAAGCCGAGCATTTGGATGTGCAAGGTGATCATCCCCCAACCACAAAGTGGTGTGTGGTTTTTTTGGCTAGTTCACCTAGAAGTACTCCTTCTGCAGACCAGCTGTGTTTTTGCCCCGAGAATTTATTGACTGACAAAGTCCTTTTTGTACCATAATATGTACTTTGTAATATATTTTATTATTTATTTCCAAAGGTTTTTACTGCGCTTGAATTATAACAGAAGAGCAAGAGGTGTATAAAGTTGTCTAATAGCAGTTTCTGAAGTGGTTCCTGCACTATCTATGTCCATCATCTAGCAAGCCACTGGACCCAAAACCTCTGAGCCTTTTAAAGCTTAAATATTTGCTTACTCAACTGCAATGATGTCCCAGCCAGCAGCCTGTAAATCTGCACCACACTGAGGAACACAACCGCAGTGGAAAGTCTGGGAAAGGGGCTTGGAAAGTACTGATAGCATCATCCGCAGAGGGCTTTATGGACAAGCAGCGTTCTCAAATTCCTTCAGCTCTCCTTTTAGGACTTGTGTTAGTACAGGAGCACCTGGCTGAGGTGCCAGCTCCTGTTGGGGCTGTCGTGTAGATAAATGGGTATGGTAAAGGTTTGGGTTCCCTGTAAGGGAAATTTCTGTGTTGCAGATGAGGACAGAAGGAGGTTCCTAGGAGCTTTCCAACAAAATCTGCAAAGGATTTGAAATTCGCCTAACAAGGGGTGGGGGAAGAAAAGAGTTAAAACCTGATGTCTCAGCTCAGACTTTAGTCAGACAAAACTTTTCCTGAGCTCCTGGAGATTTCTGCCTCAGGGAAGCCCCGTGTCTGAGCTTCTTTCTTTCTCTGTGAAGAGGCAGCACGGTTGTGTTACACGTGGGTGACCCACCACGCGGCGTGTTTTACATGCCACAGCTGCTGCAGCTCGGCTGGAGTGTGAGCTGCAGTGAGTAAACATCGATTTCCAACCCTGTAGGCTCCTCAGTCAAGCTCGATGTCAGTCACATCCATCACACCTGAGCAGAGCGCGATGGGAGACCTGCCCTGGCTGCTGAAACACGGCAGCAGTTTGCTTTACTCCACACATTGGACACGTGAGCTCGAAGCTCCTGTGTATCCTTGATTCCAAGTGCTGATGCTCAAAGAAGTAGCAAGCACTTTGATTAAACACAAAACTGGCTAAATTTACTTCCTACTGAACTCAGCATTAGATGTGAGATGAGCTACAGCTATGCTGACATCCCCGAGACCCGCTGCTTCTTCATGCCTCTGCTGCACGCAGCTATCACAGAGCTCTCCGGGGAGTAGGGAATGGGTTGGGCTTTGTCTACTTTTCAGCACAAAAATGCAAAAGAGAATCTCAAAGCAGCATTAATTACAATATTTAGAGAAAAACAGTGGAGCAGCCATCTAGCTGTTCTGGTTGCCACCACGTGCGGAGCCCTCGGCGTCCAACACACACCTGTCCCAGATGTTCCACTGCTGTTTTCCCTTTCCAATGCCCCGGCATTATCCCACGGCCTGCCTGGGCACCGGGCTGCCCACAAGCACTCGTTCACATTGCTGTGCTGTGCTGGGAGGTGGCTGAGGGTTATTACGCTGCCAGCAAACCTTGCAAACTTTTTGTTGGAAGCATGACAGCCCGGGGAGAGACACAAGCAATGGCTGAGAGGAGGAGTGCTGTCAATAAGTGTTTCAAGGTTGTTTAAAGAATCACCAAGCAAAGGTAGCAGCAAAAACAGATTTAATATAAAGGCAACAGCACAACAAAGTTTGCTAGCAAGGTTCACTCTGTTACTTACCAGATGGTTAAAGCATAGAGAGAAAAAAAGCAAAAAAAAATTCCAGTGTTAGTCAATCCAAACCGAAATAAACCCAAAATTATCTCTGTGAAGGGTGGGCTGGGGAGGGGGAGACAATAGGGTAGGAGAAGGCAAGGGTAAAAAGGAACATCCTAAAGGCACAACAGTACTTCAATAAACAGCATTTAAACTTAACATCACTTAAACCTAACAGATTTAACTTATGTTATCAGTTAAGTTAAACAATATAGCAAAGGATTCATATAGGATTTACTACACCACAACAGCAACTTACTTACAGGCCTAACTTACTTACAAATCTAAAGTACCTAAGAATCCAGGAGAGCAGCATTCCCAGGACATTTGATGCAGCATATGCACACAAAGAGTCTGTACAAGATACCTGTAAGAAATCCCCTTCTAATTCAGTGAAATACTCACCTGGGGTGCCTTTGCTGCCCTGCTGTGCCCAAAAGCCTGTCTGCTTTCTTCAAAGCTCATCTGCAACATCAGCTGTTGACCCAGTAAGAGCTCTCTGATTTCTGCCCTCACACCTTGCATCGCTTTAACCCAGAACACTTACATCTTCTTACACGGGTTTCTAGGTAACTGAAGACAATTTTGAAACTCTGCAAGAAATGACAGGAGGTGAGTTTTGGTAATAACAGGCTGCAGCTTCTCTATAATGGCATTGAAAGAGTCAGAGCCAGGCTGACGGAGGATATCAACGCTCGTCTCCAGTGCCACAGCTCCCTCACTGGGGAATTTGCCTTGCACTCTGGTTAGCTCTGTGGTATGAGGCTGAGGAGATCCCACACCTGATGTTCTCCTGATTTCTGCCTGAAAGAAACAGCACTAGCGGGAGATTCCTCCTATGGAGGTGTAGGAGCAGGTTGCTTCCATCTCTTCCCTCGATCTGTCAGAGAAAAACAGACTCTGTACTGGCTTGGAAGAAAGAGGGGGATGTGAACGTGAGTTACAGGCATTTGCAAAGTTGCATGTGAAGGAACAGCTGGAAGACACTGGCTAAATTAGTTACCTTCAGACTGAAAAGAGAGGTCTCCATCTACCACATGCAGATGGTTTAGATCAGCACCTCAGACTGCAACAAGACCTCACAGACAGCACCCATGAGCAGCATCCCTGAGACACAGACCTGCCATCCCAGATGGGGAACACAGGCTTCCCTGCTCGACCTCCCTGGGAAGTCACCCAGGATCCAGAGAGTTAATCTTGCTCCCCAAAACATATCCTGTCCTTTTCTCTGGCTGCTCATCTTTATTTGAAAAGGTGTGGTTTCACTTCCCTGGCGCTTCTCCTGTGCCAGGGAAGTGTCAGCTCTTGTTGGCAGGCAACTGGTTGCCTCACAGAGGGATGAAACTCTCCTGCCCTGTGATTCACTCTGCCAGTTCCAGCACGAGGGAAAATTCATCCCAGCCCTATAATCTGCATTAGCCTGGATGTAAGCAGACACCTCAGTGCAGTAAAAGTTCAGAGCTTATTACAGGTTCTGGGCTGATACCATAGATAATGGTAATTAACCGCTCTGGGATGACAGTGGTTTGTTGCTGGCTGATTTCTCAATGCTTTCCTTAAGCATTCTTTAAAAAAATGGGCCTTGCCAAGGATGGAGAGGGCAGGAGGAGACAGAAAGCAGCTGTGTGAGTCTGCAGCTCAGCACATGAGGGGCTTGGAGGTGCACCTGGAGTTTAACATGAGCTGGGGGCAGGATCAGTGCATTTACCCACTCTCAGATTTATTTGTGAGTCACAGGGTTTCTGTGGGTGAGTACTTAAAGGCCACTGTTCCCCACGGGCAAGGTGCTGCAGCAATCATACTTTGATGCTTACTGGAAGTACAAAAAACCTGGGGTTTGGTTTTGTCAGGAGGTACCGAAATTGCTGTCTCATTTTAGTAGGTATGGCTCCAACCAAGTCCGCCAAAGTGGATTCTACAGAAATTTCCTCTATTAAAGGAAACTGAACAATCACATCCTCAGCACCTTCCATGCAGACACCTTTTCCAGCCACTGATTTGCAGAGCTGAGGACCAGTCCATTTATCCAGTCCTCAGTCTGAAAATCATTTTGTATCTCCATGAGATGATCCACACGTGGGAACACATCTTGTCATTCTCCACAGAAAGGGGCAAGAACCTCTTCTCAGAGCCTCCAGCTTCCTTCTGCTCAGTTCCATGCACGTGGGAGTTGCTTCCAAGGCACATCTGCTGTTGAAAGGAGCCGAGCAACTTGGAGGGAACAAATGCTGGCAATCAGCTTTTGACCTGATTTTATACTGAGTTTTCTGGTGAAAAAAAGGACATTTGTAGTCTATCAGCATAGCACTGAGCTACGTTAAATACGCCTCCATTTATCTTCAGTAAGACCGATACAGTTCCTTATTATTGGAACAATGGTATATTTTTGTCACCCTTAATTATTAACTTATCTGGCTGTGATTTCTTCGTTTATTAAAAGGATATTCTAGGTGACTTTAACAGCTATACAACTCTTATATAACCAACATCTTAAACTCTTTTTTCCCAGCAATTCTTCTCCTTTTTTTTTTTGCTTTGCTCGCAGCTTTTCTATTTTTCTTTGGCATAGGTAAGTAAACCCAAAGGGCCAGATCCTACAGTTACACTGATGTTTTTGGAGCATGGCCTGGAGTTTTATCAGTTTACATCATCTGGAAGTGGGCCCATGAAATTTTTAAAACATTGAAATAAATGAAAGCAGACAGGTGACAGAGTGACAGCACCAGACAGAGAGAATGGCCACAGCCAAGGCAGTTCAAGACTTAGCTTTATTTGGAGGAAAGGGGCCTGCAAGTACTGGGAGGCTAAACTCACAGGCAGATTTGCTGGGAGCTGAAAACAGGAGAAAAATTTGGCCTGTACAGAGAAACAACTTGTAGTGTTTTCCTCCGGTGACATTGGCAAGCCTTCACCATCACATTAGCCCCGAATGATTCCTGCGTGTTCCCACAGCATTTGCCACTCCAAGCAAGAAGATTCCAGAGGCAAATGATGGGAGAGGGTACCCTGCAGTCGCTCCCCACCAGCTGTGGTTCACAACTGCCTTCATGACAAAGGGCATCCTGGAAGCCACTGGAACTGGTGTCCATTATATCATGAGTCTGAAATAATCCATTTATTGCCCTTCAGTGACTGCAGCTCGTTTCTGACGCCCAGCACCGTCGGTGTCCCCAGGATCTCACCGACAGAAGGAGACAGGGGAGCACCACTGCTTCTTCACCCACTTCTCCTCACTCTCACAGCTGGGAACCCAGCTGATGGTTGCCATGAGCTCGCTGTCCCCCACTGCTCATGCAGAGGAGTGTGGCCTCCCTCAGCCTGTAGTTTGAGTACTGGAACCCCAAGTTCTTCAGTAACCAGCTCTCCACACCCGCTACCGTGCCACAGCCATTTCATTGCTGCCCCAGAGGACACTGCCCTGGTGACAGTGAACGGAGGGCTGAATTCCTTTCCCAGTCTGGCTCTGTGTTTTGACGAGTGATTCTTTTTATAAATCCCAGGCAGGGTATCCTTTCAGAGGCAGTTGTAAAGCTGGATTTAATACACGTCACAGAGAATACAGGAAAGCTCTCGTACATTCTGCAGCACTGGGCGGGCTTTGGTGGCTCTGTGAACGTGCTGACCAGCAGCTGACCTTGTCTCCTGATGCACAGCACGGCCAGTGAAGGATGGGACACACTCTGCCATCATCAGTATTCCCGATTTCACTTCACACCCTGCATCTGCTTCCCCCCAGGATGGTGATGGGTCCCACCAGCACCTAAAATAGCTCATCACCGGAGGAATGGGGCCTTGTGACATGATTGGTATCAGAGCACTTGGGATACAGCCCATGTATCCTTGGTTCCTGCAGCACCGGCTATTCCTTCTTTTGGTGAAGCCCTTCCCAGAGTGAACAGGGTGAGTGCAGCCTTGAGAGGACAGAGGAAAGCAAGGAAAGAAGAGCAAAGTCACCCCCAGGACTCAGCGTGCTGGACAGGGCGGATCAATCCACATGGAGAGCTCTCCCCACCACGGATGTTCAACGAGTCCTTCCACATTAGGTGCACCTACACCTAAATTAGCCTCACCAATCTAACCTTGCCTAAGCCTTCAGTTGGTGCTTCACTTTCCCTGAGAGCTATCTGGAAGTTTCTAAAGTAACTAAAAACGCATTTTCCCTTTTTGACCAATTTCCCAAGGGCCAGCCCAGCTACAGCTGCTGTACCAAACCCTCTGCCCTCCTCCTCCTCACGCCACCACACACCTCTGCTCCCTCACATGAAACATTTGTGAAGCCTGAGAAATAGGTCCTGGGCAATAGATATCCCATCGATAAACACCTTTCAAAAACCCCACCTGAAAGCTGGTCAACTGAGGAACATCAGGTAAACACAAGGAGCCCCGCTCCAGCCCACGTTCCCCTGCAGGCTCTTCCTTCAGGGTGACCGGACATACTTTGGATTTCTCAGCAGAGGGAGCTTCTCACAAGCAGTTGGAGCACCTCCTCCCTCCAAGCCTCAGAAACGCTCCCGTTTCAAACAGCACCAGCTTTGCACAAAACCAGCCTGGAGGAAAACTGAAGGCAGGTGACTCCTGATCCTGAGTAACCATCCGCTGGTTTGTTTATGGATTTAAGCAGGCTTGCAGTCTTTCCGAAATTTTTTATTAGTTTTCATAACTATTCCTATAAAATGCGTGTCCTTTCAACGTCCTGGTACCACTCAGCAGCAGCTCTGTGGCAGCCAGTACCAGGGCTGTGAGAGTTTGCATGAAAAAATGGGCTTTTGAATGCTTTTCAATGCCTTCCTTTGGTGCCACTGAAGGCCTCTTGATATTTTTCTTGCAGAGACAGGAGTCCTCAGCCTACTTTTGTGTGCAGCTCAAATGCTCTGTATGTTACGATCATGTAGTGTGGCCAGCAGGATCGGGGCAGTGATTGTCCCCCTGCTCTCAGTGCTGGTGAAGCCACACCTCGAATCCTGGGTGCACTTCTGAGCCCCTCACGACAAGAAAGACATTGAGGGGCTGGGGTGTGCTCAGAGAAGGGCAGTGGAGCTGGGAAAAGGTCTGGAGCACAAGTCTGAGGCTGAGGGAGTGGGGGGAGGCTCAGCCTGGAGAAAAGGAGGCTCAGAGGGGACCTTCTCAGTCTCTACAACTCCCTGAAATGAGGTGGGAGCCAGGTGGGGGTCAGGCTCTTCTCCCAGGGAACAAGGGACAGTCAAGAGGAAGCAGCCTCAAGCTGTGCTGGGGACGTTTGGATGGCGTATCAGGAACAATTTCATCACAGACAGGGTTATCAAACACTGGAACAGGCTGCCCAGGGCAGTGGTGGAATTATCATCCCTAGAGGGGTTTAAAAGCTGAGTGGATGTGGCACTGGGGGTGGTGGCCTTGGCAGTACTGGGGGAACAGTTGGACTTGATGATCTAAGAGGGCTTTTCCAACCTAAACAATTCTATGATTCCATGAGTGTGTGTCCCTTTCCCTGTCTCCTTGGACAAACAGCTGCATCTTTTATCCAGAAGCCTTTGCACGGTTACCACCACGCCCTGCTGGGTGAGGAGCAGAGCCCTGCGCGGGCTGGCAGGGCCACCTGGGGTGAGCTCTCCCCGAAAGGATGGGGAGCTCCCGCACGGTCAGTGCCAGGCCCCTGCTCTGCTCCCAGCACAGCGAGCTGATCCAAGCAGAAAAACAAAACTGATTTAAAAAAATTGTTTAATTCTTCAGTCAGATCAGTTCTCCAACCTGTTTCACTGAGTGACAGCAGAAGCACTTGTACTGCACAGCATGCCCAGAACAGCACGAGTGGGCGGATGGGATGGCAGGAGAGGGAGGGAGGGAGGAGAGGAAGGGAAAAGGACTGCTTTTTTAGGAAGCACTAACAGCTTAAACACACTTTAAATTATAATTTAATTGAAGAAACCAGGGATTTTAGTCTCACCACGATACCAAGGGAACCTTAGCTCTTCCAACCAGATTTGCAGATGATGTTCTCCTAAGCCTACATAGATCGTTGGATGAAGTTTTGCTCAAATAACTAGAATTGAAAACCAGCAGAATTTCTAAAATCTATCTCCCCTTCCCTCATCCCCATCTCATTCCTGTGTTTTCTATGCCTGGCATCAGTAGGTACACATGCAATTTGACCATAATCTGGACGGTGGTTCACTCCTCTGCTTTAAAGCGGTTTCACATCACAATTTTTGAGCTCACCTACCCTTTTCTTGTTGCCTAGGACCTTACAAAAACAGGAGCAAAACATGAAAAACATTATAAGTGCTTTTAATGGTTCTTTATAAAAACAAGTTCAAAACAGTATTTACACTGAAGGCATAAATATCCCCTAATGAATAAATGATGCCATTATTAAATAATCCCAGTGCTTGATCACATTCAGATCAGGAATAATTATTTAGGTCCTTCAGAGGGGTTAAAATAACATCTCTTAGGGCATGGGAACCTTCTTTTGCATGAATAATTTCAGTCAGCAGATGAACTGAAAAATAAAAGCAGATAACATCAATCAGCTCGGATGTAAGAAGAGCTAGTGAGCAGACTAGGCACAAGTGCAACAAATATAAGTTGGCTATAATTAGCCTGGAAATTAGGAGACCACTTCCAAATATGACAGCTGTGAAGTCTCAGACTAGTCCTTCAATAAAAGCAGTGGGACAAACCCCATAAAAGCAGCGTGCTAAAATTTCCATCCCTGGAATTGTTCCAGGCCAGGTTGCTTGGGGACCTGAGCAAACTGCTCTGATGGAAGGTGCTTCTGCCCACGGCAGGAAGGTTGGAACCAGGTGATCTTTAAGGTACTTCCAACCCAAACCATCCTGTGAATGATTCCATGAAGTCATGAAGTGGGGTTCAAAACAAAGCCTTCCAGTTGTCTGAAGACAGCTGAAAGGTGTGGCTGGCCTGCCACAGCTGAGCTCTGATCCCTCCCTCTCTGAAGTTTCCATCTCCCAGCTAAATCATCAATCATCTAAAGAGCAAGGCAAGCGTTTGTCCTGCTGGCAAAGACGAGGACGCACCACCTGACACGCGTGTTACATGATCACGGCAGTGTCCTCACAGCACACCTTGATTCCATGTTCCTCTCCGAAGCCAGCAGTGCCATGGCAAAGTCTCTGCCACTCCAGGGTCCCTGACAGCACTGGCTGTGCCAGGACCTCCTGGGGCTGTCACTGGACCTCTGTCACTGTCCTCTCAAGCAGCACATCCCTCGAGGGATTTTAACTTCAAAACCCAAAGCCTCATCTTTCTCACCGACTTTATTTATCTTCCTTCACATGGTTCCAGCACGGATGGGAATTTTCTGCCAGGGTTCCAGAGCGCAGGCTGTGTTTTGGAGGGAGATGTCCCCTTCTTTATTCTAGAAATGGAACTGCATGGCACTTTGGACTTTCTGTGGGACACACCTGCACTGCCAGGTTGTCTGATGCCTACAACATCAGAGGGATGCTCAAGTTGAGGGATGCTCAAGTGAGGGATGTGGAGGTGTTTTGCTCCACACCCCAACCTAAAGGCACCAGGGTGCACACCTTACCCGGGGGGGACACCGGCCACCACAGCACCTCCGCAGGCCTGTCCCCAGCCCTGACTGGGGGGTCCTGTCTGCCTCAGCCCTTGTCCTCTGCCCTCCATCCCACTCAGCCGCTGTCTCAGCACCAGTCACCAGCCCTTACCGGGGGTCTGACCCGGCTCCCCCAGCCCTGCCCGGGGCTCTGACCCTCCCCAGTGCCCACTCCCAGCCCTGCCCGGGGTCTGACCCTCCCCAGTGCCCACTCCCGGCCCTGCCTGGGGGGCTGACCCTGCCCAATCCCCACTCCCAGCCCTGCCCGGGGTCTGACCCTGCCCAGTGCCCACTCCCAGCCCTGCCCGGGG
>WEIT01007329.1:640367-655525 GCA_013389985.1 Dryoscopus gambensis
GGTCCCATAAGGGAGCGCGGCTGTGATGGAGCGCGAGCGGGCGGTGGGCGCCATGTCGGCTCTGTGGTCGGTGGGCGCGGGGCTTCTGCTGCTGCTCCTGTGGGTGCGGCACCGCGGGCTGGAGGCCGTGCTGGTGCACCACCGCTGGGTCTTCGTCTGCTTCTTCCTCATGCCGCTCTCCATCCTCTTCGACATCTACTACCACCTGCGCGCATGGGCCGTCTGGCGCCTCCACAGCGCCCCGCGGCAGCACGCCCAGCGCGTCCGGCACATCCAGGAGCAGGTGAGGCTTGACCGGACCCCGGGGGTACCACGGCTTTGCGAGGGGAGGGCGTGTCTCTGCCCCGCTCTCTGTCATCCCTCTATCCCCGTCCTGCCCGCCCCCGCCATTCCGCACCCGGGGCAAAGTCCGGCTGGAGCGGGGAAAGGCAAGGGAATAAACGCCAGCGGAGCTTTCAGCCCCCTGTGGGGCTCTTGTCCCGCTGAAACTCCTGTGGAACTCCCTCCCTGCGGCTGCTGGCGCTGCGGTATCCTCGGGGATGTGGTGTGAGCACGCAGCAGGCTCGGGGACACGCGTGTGTGCGGCACGGGAGCAGCGGTCTCTGACCGGCAGGCTCCGACTGTGCTTTGATTCCACTCACATCCTGCTGCTCGGCACTGCCGGCTCCAGGCGGTGCTTCACGGGGAGATCAAACTTTTCCTCCACCCAGATATGCAGATGTCTGTAATGTTTCCGTGCTCTGTGGTGTTTGTGGTAATTCTGTCACGTCTGCTTCCTGCCTTGTCTCTCACGTCACGGATACAGATGGATGTTAATGGGCACGGCGTTGTTCTCGGAGGGTTTGGGGTTGTTGATTGGGGTTTTTTTTCTGCCAGCTGTAGTAGCAGCTCAGCTGTGAAGAAGATGCAATTGTTTGTGCTCCAGGTGTTAACCACTGCGGCTTTGCAGAATTCGTGGCTCATATGTATGGCTTACACGTTTTCCTTCTCAACTTTTCATAGAATCCTTTGGGTTGGAAGGGACCTTAAAAATCATCTCATTCCACCCCCGCCCCACCAAGGGTCCACTAGAGCAGGTTGCTCAAGGTTGCTTCCACTAGACAAGGTTTTCTCTCTTTGCCTGTTCGTTTACAGGCTCAGGCCACTTTTTGTGTGTTTTGGAGTAGAACTAAGATTATAGCAGTGACAACACCTCCCTTAGAGGAGGTTTTCCTGTGGGTTTTTTTAAACTCTCTGGTAGTGTCTTGATAGCTTTCTGGATCATTCCCCCAGAAGAAAACCCCAAAGCTACAGGATATTAGAAATGGATCCTCTGCATAACTAAACCGCTCTGGTCGTACTTTATTTAGAAGTTCAGAGGTCTGCAAAGAGACTTCCAAAGCATCCCTGCTCTGACAGTTGTTGGCTCTTGCAGGTCCGGGAATGGAAGAAGGAAGGCAGCAAGAGATACATGTGCACGGGCCGGCCCGGCTGGCTGACCGTGTCGCTCCGTGTTGGGAAGTACAAGAAGATTCATAAGAACATCATGATCAATTTGATGGATGTTCTGGAAGTAGACAGTGAAAGACAGGTAACAAATTCCATCACAAAGCATTCACTATAATGGATTTTACGGTTTTCTTTACAATACTCAGAGCTGAAGAGATTAGACTCCACAAAGAGCAAAATTTTGTAGCAGGCCCATCAAATTTCAAGGGTTTGCAATGTGCGCTTGGATCATTTTACCCAAAAAACCCAGCATATGGAGTTGCTTGGCTTTTATGTGCTGAAGTCTTAAAGACCAGATTGATTTATGGGTTTGGGCACCGAGCAACAAGATGTTGAGGCAGAGGAGGAATCACTAAACAGTTCCCACTATTTTTAGTAGTGCTCTTAGGAAGTGAGTCTCAGTTCTGGTAGCAGATGGAAGTGTATCCGGTTAGCCATATTTTGTCATCATTAACGCTGAACTCTTCATTTATGTTTGCTGAGAGCTTGGGGGTGGGGTTGTTGGGGTTTTTTTGTGCTTTTTTAGGTTGTTCGTGTGGAGCCTTTGGTGTCCATGGGCCAGCTGACTGCACACCTGAATCCCATGGGCTGGACTATTCCCGTGGTACCAGAGCTTGATGACCTCACAGTAGGTAAGGGTCGCTGATGACAAGAGACTCACTGGTTTTGCTGCACTTTCATTAAGGTTTTTTATGCAGTAAAACATTGCATGGGTTTGAAGGCTCTAGACATACTCTGTTGAACTTTATGTTCTTTGTGGTATTTATGTTATAAGCACTTCCTCTTTTTTGTTGTTTTTTTTAATAGTCTTAAAAGAGCTTATAAAGTGGGGGTTTGCTCTCATAAATCACCCACGTTTTGGAGTGTGTTTCATTTGATTTGTTGTGTGCTCTCTTGATAAGGTGGCCTGATCATGGGAACTGGCATTGAGTCTTCATCCCATATCTATGGACTTTTTCAGCACACCTGTGTGGCCTATGAACTTGTTCTTGCTGATGGAAGCCTTGTGAGATGTTCACCAGTAAGACAAAATGTTACTTTGCTATCATTTACAATGTCATTGACAGGTATCGGTGTGGATATATGATTTAGTATGACATACTTTTTGCAGACTGAAAACTCAGACCTATTTTATGCAGTGCCTTGGTCTTGTGGTACTCTGGGTTTCCTGGTTGCAGCAGAAATAAAAATGATTCCTGCCAAGAAATACGTCAAAATACATTACGAGCCAGTGAGAGGACTGCAGAAGATTTGTGAGAAGTTCACTGAAGAGTCTAAGAAAAAGGAGAATAGTTTTGTGGAAGGACTTATGTATTCCTTGGATGAAGCAGTCATCATGACAGGAGTCTTGACTGATGAAGCTGAGCAAAGCAAGGTAACTAAAGGGAAGTTACTCACAATGAAAAAAATACTCCCAAAGTCTAACTGAAGCTGTACTAGATGCTAGGATAAAACCATTATAGAATTGGAACAATCTCTTAAGATAGGATTAAAATTTAGATCTGACCAGAATATTTTAACTTACAGCCCTTTGCTGCTATGACAGAGTCTGTTCTCTAAATCTCCTCAATTGATGAGAAATGACCCACTGATTTCATTGTTCTAGCAAATAATTCAGTCTCCAGCCTCTTCACTGCAGTACCTGAGGAGGAAGAGAAGGATCTTTTCTCACAGACTGAACAAAGCTGCTTTGAACTGCAGTTATTCAGAGTAACTCTCTTCCCAGCAAGCTTTTAATTCTGTTAACATTAATAAAAACACATCAGGGACGTGCACAGGAGGGTCTTGCTGAGTGTTCACGCAACCCTCTGCCTGGATGTTTCTCCTCTGCCCTGTGAGATTTTGGATTAATGGTGGGTTTAGACTGGCATTTGAGGAATTCTGTTCTGTTACATTCATGGGCTCTTAAACAGCTTGTCAGTGGCAAGGCTTAGCAAGTCTTACTCGAACCTGAATGGCAAGAAAGGTAAGTAAGGTGCAGGTGGAAGGAGTGAAGGCTCCCTAGATGTCTTGTGACAGTCTCCTCCAGAGGGTATAACACAGGTTCCTCACAGCAAAGGGATTTGGGGACATTCTCTGTTGTCTAGCAAGGTGTAACCATTACCTAATGAATGCATGTTTTCTTGTAGATAAACAGAATTGGCAACTACTACAAGCCGTGGTTCTTTAAGCATGTGGAGAAGTATTTGAAAGCTGACAGGACTGGAGTAGAGTTCATTCCTTCCAGACATTACTACCACAGGCATACTCGCAGTATCTTCTGGGAGCTCCAAGTAAGACCAGTTCCAAAATTCAGATAGATCTGCAGGAAGGTACTCTGCCCTTTCCCAGTGTAGGTACAGTGTACCTTCTTCCCCTTGGCAGCAACTTCTGTCTTTCATGGCAGAAAAAACCAGCAAAGTTTATGGCAAATTTACAAGTCCTGCACTTGGGTACAGCAAATCCAAAGACCCTTCTTCATTTATAAGGCTTTGTATCAGAAATTCCTAATTTTTGGTTTAGTGCTTTTGTGAATTTAGACTTTAGGTACGTATTTCAGCATTAAATTTTTGAACCTACTGAGCAATTTTCAAATTCAGATGGTGGAAAAAACATGAATGTGAAATTCTGGCTGAAAAACTGCCCCACCTAAAGTAATTATGTAGTCAGGTCATTACTTGGAATATCATAAATGTGGTTATTACTAAATGTGTATTAAATGTGAGCTAAATTATTATTAAATGTGTACTTACTTTTGATGTTCTGCATGCTAAATTATTATTACATATGTACTTACAAAAAACTTGATTTGACGTTCTGCAATACTCCTGTTACTACATTTTGAATCTCTGGAGTGAGGTAACAGATCCTTTCAGCTCCTGCAGAAGTTAAACAGGAGTTGGCTGTGCAGGGGGTAATTAAAATTTTGCAGCTTTAAAATGCTTTTGAGATATTTTATGTGGTTATTCCTGCAAAACTTCTGTAAGGTTAGCTCCTTGTGCACTCCTCCCTTGGCTGTTGCAAGATAATAGCCTGTTGCTCTCTGAACTTTATTCTCTGAATTTACGTACTTGGGGCTGGGTATGCTGTGATTCATACAACTATAAATCAGTGGTAACCAGAGGAGGCTTGGGGCAGGGCTCTGGAGCCAAGTGCAGTCCAGGCCCCTCTAATTTGCTCGTATTTGTATTTTAGGACTTCACAGAAGTATCAGTAATTAAATTTATTGAAAAATCTGGCTTAATCTTGCTCTGAGGATTCTGAAGTGTTCTTTTGTTCCGCTTACACGTTCTTCAGTCAAACTGGTTTTCTTTCCTCTTTGAAGGACATCATTCCTTTTGGCAATAACCCTGTGTTCCGTTACCTGTTTGGCTGGATGGTTCCCCCCAAAATCTCTCTGTTAAAGCTCACCCAAGGAGAAGCCATTCGGAAGCTGTACGAGCAGCACCACGTGGTGCAGGACATGCTGGTGCCAATGAAGAGCCTTGAAAAATCCATCCAGACCTTCCACGCCGACCTTAATGTAAGAACACATCTCCTTAGAACGCAGCAAGTCTTGGCCTGTTTGTGATAAGATCCGTGGCTGTTGATCTTAAGACAAAATATCCTGCTTGTGCAAAAGGTCATTATTGTGTCCTGGGGAGTGCTGTGCTTTGTGGGTCCGTGATGCAAGGCTGCAGCAGAAATAAACACAGCTTTTTGAAAAGGGAAGAATTAAATAAAACAGTCAGACTTTAGTAAAAGCCAACACTTCTAAAAGATTTTATCACTTACTAAAATTTGAAGTGATCTTCACCTGAAATGATTGGTGGTCTCACTAAACACCAGCTGTGGAGATTCATTTCCCTTTCTTGCTTTTATTTCTGAATTGATTTTAGTTAGTGTAGAATTTCAATTTTGACAATTTTTATTTTGGACTTACCTGGAAAAGAAAACACTTCCTTCTCTTTTTGCTCAGAATGTTTATTCAGTTGTTGCTTTGAGATTGGGGTGGTTTGTTTGTGGATTTTTTTTTTCCTTTTAATTTCAAATATTTAAGGGGAGGAGATGTAATTCTAGGAGGACATTTTCAATCTATTTGTGTTATGGTCATTAAAAGGTTCAGCTAAAAACAACACCAGGACAGCTGGGAAGGAAGAGCTTGAAAGCAAGGGTTTCAGTCCCAGATTGGGAAGGAGTTCTCTTAGCTCTTCATTTTGTCACATTTACTAAAGAGCTTAAAGTATGATTGTGTCCAAAAACAAGTGATAAAAGTGTTTTCGTGCTCCTGCAGGTGTACCCTCTTTGGTTATGTCCTTTCATATTGCCCAACAATCCTGGCATGGTCCATCCCAAAGGGAATGAAGCCGAGCTCTACGTGGACATAGGAGCTTATGGAGAGCCCAAAAGCAAACAGTTTGAAGCCAGGGCTTCAATGAGGCAAATGGAAAAGTTTGTAAGAAGTGTGCACGGGTAAGGACCCCGCTCCTGCGAATAGTAATGATCTCGTATAATTCACACCCATGGGGTTTAATCAGTTATTTATCCCACAGAACTTTAATATTTAATATTGCAACAACTTAACAACCACAATAATTGAAAGCTAATTTAAATTTCTGATTTTGGTGTGTTTTAAATATGACTTCACTTTATTATTTGATTGCAAAACCAACCAAAGAAAGGACACACTGGCCGAAGTTCTTGCAGTGTAGCTGGGAGCTGGGTGACTTCAGGTCACCTTTCAGCTCCAGGCTGCTCTGGGAGTCTGCTGCTACAAAATACATCCTTGGAATACATCATTCAGGAATCCCAAAAGTTGGACAGCTTCCCTGCCTGCCCTTGGGACTGTTCTCCCTGCAGTCCTTGCAGCATCACGCAGCGGCTCTGCCCCGTCCTTGCGCAGGGGGCCAGCCTTGCCTGTCCTGCCGTCAGTCCCTGCGTGCTGGTGGCATTCTTTCCTCCCTCAGAACTTGTGCTCCAGAGCTTCCTTTTCCCTGCCTCGGTTCTTATTACACAGGACCACAGTGGGCGTGAGGCATGTGCCCACCATCTGTCACGGACTCGAGCCAGCCTAATTTGCTGGAGCCGTGTCAGTGGAGGAGCAGCCACAGGCTGGTTTCTCAGGAACAAAAAGCAACTCCATGGTATTTTTACACCATCAGTATAATTTATCCCCGTTTCTGTTTTGACCTACTTCTCAGTCTAACAGTGATTGTGTCCCATGTGGCTGAGCAATAATGGCAAGGTTGCTTCGAGATGATTTGGGGACTGCAAATGACTTTGAGCTGCAAGAAGTGATTTGGCAGAGAACAAAGCAACCCAAAGTTAATTTTAAGCTTTTTTTTTTTTTTCATTAACTTGAAATTAAGCTTTTAATTGAAAGCTCTTTACTGACAAAGTTTGGTTTGTCTTCTACCTGTCACTGGGAAATGAACAATGGATAAATGCTTAATCTTCCAGTTTCATAATCACACAAAACAATAGAGCTTTTATGTTAGGTTGTGTTTTGCTGCTGTGCTCTGACGGTAGCTGCAGTTTAGGGAGCACACTATGGAAGTGAGGAAGAGTCCACAGCTAAAGAAAGATTTAATTTGTAAGTGCACCTTTGTTACACCATGCTTTGTTTACACTATGAATTTATCTTCTTGGCCTGGTCTCATTTGGTGGTGTCTCGCCTTCCTAGTTCTGTTCTCAATGTCTAAAGAAATTAAAAAGTCAAAGGATGTATTGTTACATCTGCCTTGAATGGATATTGTAATGTGGGCAAATATGAGATTCTATGACTGTACCTCCATGGATCCTAAGAAAACAGGCAGAAAAAAATACCACAAAACATAATTGGCTGAGTGTCCCAGCATAATTCATGTGAGCAATTGTATTTGCTTGTTTTTAAAAACCATTGTTGGTGGGTTTTTGTTAAATATTTGCTATTTATAGCTTGCACTGATTTTTTTTTTTTTTTTAAATATTCTATATCAAATCTTGTGGCTCAATTAATACTGAGTCTCTGTCTCTTCTTTTTCCCTTCTCTCCAGTTTCCAGATGCTGTATGCAGATTGTTACATGACCCGTGAGGAGTTCTGGGATATGTTTGATGGCTCGTTGTACCACAAGCTGAGGGAGCAGATGAATTGCAAGGATGCCTTTCCAGAAGTGTATGACAAAATCTGCAAAGCTGCAAGGCACTGAGCCTGGCTGAGCTCACCAAGCAATCAGGGAAAGAGGAATTTACCTATAGCTAGTCAGTATATCCTTTTAAAAAAAAAAAAAAAGCTTTATTGCTCTCCAAATAAGCTCATTCTTATTGATGTTTAAAGGTATGAATTCCTGCTTTACACGTTTATGTTTAGTATTTCTTTGTATGTTTTAAAACCAGTTTTCCAAACTCAGAGTGATTGTTTTTAAGGAATCTGAAGTGCTAGCCTTTGTATCTAATGTGGTGACATAGGTGAGTTCACCTGTTTCCAAGCAGAAGAAAAACAGTGGGAATGGATGAAGACACTGGAGTTACACCAGCTGTGTGCCACAGCTATATTTAACACGACCTCTGAAAACAGGAGGGAGGGCTCAGAAATAGGTGCCAAAGCTGAACACGTTGTCTAATTAATCACGTTGTTAAAAACATTTGCCTCCAGTCAGTGTCCTGTAGAGCAGCTCTGCGGTGGCTCGTCCACGTTCCATCATCCCCCGCCTGCGTGGTGCCGCTGCTGCGCTGCTCGGCTTGTCCTGCACGGCAGCTGAGCTCCCCAGCCCTGCCTTCTGCTGGAAATCTGAGCACTGAGGTGTGAAGAAGATGCTTTTTACTTGTGCCTATCAGATTTGTACTGATTTTTGATCATGAAGTGCGAATGGATGTAGGTTTTTTAGGTGTTTTCTAGTTGGCCAACAGTGCATTGGTTTTTTTTTGCCCCAAAGTATCAATGTTCTGGCTTTGTAGACCACAGAAAAAAAAAAATTGCTGCTATTTCATGTAGCCAAATTTTAATTTCTTTGTGGGTCAGTTTATTTGGGGGTTTTTTGGGGGTTGTGTTTTTGGGGGTTTTTTGGTTGTGGCTTAATTTTAGTGCCTTATAAGTACTCAGTTGGAGGAAGATCTGGCTTATCTCAGACTGTTCTGTCCTGGCCTGTAGGAGAAGGAAGTGAAGGCTGCATTTATAGGAGGTTTGTTAGAGCGAGTGGCTGTGGATAAGAGCTCTTGATGTGAGTCTTGGTACACACAGGCTTCGGTTCTGACTCGAGTGACATTTTTGCTTTTCATTTTAGCTGGGTTAGGTTGATAGGCTTTGTAAAAGGACTGTTTCAGTCACCTGGAGAGGAAATAACAGCAAGTACTGTTAGTTCCCCCCTCTGCTGCTCGCAGGTGAAAATGGCACAGTCACGGACTTGATACAGCTGAGTGTAGAAGTGTGGAAATGTTTTGACCCTGCAGCCAGAATCAGGGTTCCAAACCAAGCCTGTGTCTTGTCCAAGCAGTACTGAAAATTGTTACTTGAAACCTTACTGAGCCTGAAGGAAGAGAAAGTCATTTTCTTGAGGCTTGTGTAGGGGGTAACGCAGAGAACTTCTCAAACAGTTACCAGTGGGAGGTGTAATTTTATTATGCGTGCTAAACCAATGATTTTATTTATTGATAGATGGATGTTTAAGGTCCAGATTAAACCAATGATAAAGCAGTAGCAGGAATAAGCTTTGGGCTGTAACTCAGTGATGCACACTGTGTGCAAGTAAGGTACCCCCCCCAAACCCTGCGCAGGGGCAGCATTCCGTGGGGAGACACAGCCCGGGCAGAGTGTGCTCAGTGCTGCCCGGGCCGTGGGGCTGTGTCAGTGATCCACGAGTGTCTGCCACGCCTCCTGGCTGCACCGGGGGTACACAGGAAAGGCAAGTGTTGATTCTCAGGGTGTGACCTGCCTTCCTGCCCCTACGAGGGAGTTGTCCCCGGGGTGAAGCTATGATTTAGCCCAGTGCTTGTATGATAGTCTGCACAGAGCAAGAATGGTTTGGTTAGCTTTGAAAGGGCAATGTTAAAAACAGCTAGAGGATATGCAAGTACTTCTACTTAGGCTGTGTTTCACTTATGTACTGATGATCTTTGGGTATGCACTGTGTTTGTTTTTTCACTCCTTAATTTATTGGCAAACTCTGTACGCCGTGATTGGGTACTGCACTGTACCAGTCACACACATGCACACGCATCATTGCTGTTGCTCTTGGTTTTTGGTTGTATGGGCTATTGAAAATAAAGCTCTGGCCAGCCTACTGTTCCAAGGGGTGTCTTTTAATGAGTGATTGCTTGCTTTTCAACAGCTGTTTATCATTTCTCTCGTGCTTCTTGTGCCGTTCCACATGGCCAGCAATTACTGAGAAAAGTCTGGGTAAGAGACCCAAGGCATTGCGAGGGAGGTGGTGGGAGGTGATGTTTGTAGGAATGTCTTTGAAGTATGTGAGCCTTCGCTTATCTTTGCCCCAAGACACACCTGCAATAAAGGAAACACCTCATAGCTGAGCCTTTAACCCTTCATTTATGCCCCACTCGCTCCACACAGCCTCATGATGCCAATTATCCTGATTTTTTTTTTTTTTTTTTTATCCCTTCCCCCCGCCTCATTCTTTCCCTGTGACATTTTGTCCAAGCAGGACAAACCCCCATTTTGGATTTAGGTGCTACCCATTGACATGGGTAGTTACTTCATTCTTCTCATTTCATGCTAATAAATCTAATCCCTGCCTTGAATGAGCAGCCAGAAGTGACAGTGAAGGCTCAATGCACTCTTCAGCCTGAGGAGTTTCACACCCACCTCTTCTGTCTCCTTGATAAATACCTTCAGGGCGGCTCTGTGGGAGGTGTTCCTGCCCCTCCCCTGATCACAGCTAGTACACCTTCTCCCAGTGTTCTTTTCCCAGGGAGAAGCCTCCAGGCTCTCTCCTGAAAGCCAGGCTGCCGAGTGCCTCAGCCCTGCTGAAGCTGCAGTTCAGGTGCCAAAACCCTGCATTGCTTTAATCACACTCTGGGCTGGCCTTGGCTTAGGCTGCGTTTCACAACCTTCCTGTGTTGCCCCAGCAGCATTTCTGTACCCTCCCTCACGCACATCACTGCTTGGGCACTTCCCTTCAGAGACCTCCTCCTTGGGAACAATAGTCAGGATTTCCTTAAATCGCTGCAGTTTTACCTGTGTTCCATTGTCTCCCCCACCAAATGATAATTGCAGATTAATTAGCGTACTTAATCAGCCACAACTAACACGTAATTACACCTAGATTTAATTACCCCTGTCTGGTCTAAACACTTACACAAGACCTGATAAAAACTCTACGAGAGCCAGCGTGCTCCCGGTACATTTTTATGGCCAGCCTTTGTTGCTGCTGACACTTTCTGCTCATCTCACTCTCTCCATTGCCTCCAGGTTTTCATTCCCTGCTCTGCTTTGCTATGGTGGCATTTATTCTGACCCAATTCTCTGTGGACCTGGGGCTACTCAGGTGTGGTAACACCACCCCTAACAGGTATGTGCTACTCCTGTAAGTAGTGGCAGAGTTTGAAAGGATGTGTTTAACCCCGAGTGAGCCATGTGTGCCACCACACCTTCCTTGGGAGGACGTGCAGGATCTGGCATCCTCTTCTCATGGAGGTAACTTCTCTAAAGTCCCAGCTGAAAATAGTTAATTACTGCTCAGTTGCAGTGTCACTGCCCCCCTCCTTTAAGTCACCGTGTTTGGCCAGGCAGAGAGAGGACAGGGAATCCTCTCTGCCGTGCTTCCTGTCGGCCCTATCTATCCCAGGCAAGGCATGGTATAATTCCAGCAGTTTTCTTTCTGGTCCTTTGCTTCTGGGCCTGCTCAGGTCCCATCAGCCACTGCCATGTGAATTGCAGGCTCCTGGCAGCTGCTGAGGTTTCCCCAGTTTGGGAAATGCCCCACGCACCAGGCTAATTGTGCCAGCACCAGAGCCACTCACCTGGGCAAGTGATACAACAGCAGTGGCACATCTTAACCCACGGGAGCCCACACTGCAGGGCAAGGAGGAGAGGACACAGTAGCCACTGAGAGCCCAGCCAGTCTCCAGGAGCAGTTCTGGCCACAGCAGGCCATGGAGAGTTGATTATCTCCGCAGGCTTGAGCAGGCTCACCAGTCACCTACTGCCAGCTGCAGTGAAGGGCAGCGGTGTCACAACCTCCCCGCTCAAGTGTAATCTGAAAGTTCCCCAGCAATTATGAAGATGTCTTGACCTCTTTCAAGCTGCCTGTTCCTCACTCAGCTGGATAAAGGAGAAGAAGCCATGTGGATGCCTGCTGTTCATCCCTAGCCAAGGTGGACTATTTCAGACTAAAGCTTTCCCTGTCTGCTTTGAGCCCTTTAAGCTTTGTTCTGGTTCTCCGTGGGGAAGCTGCCAAGATGAATACAGCTCCAGGAATGGGTACTAAGGGAAGGGCTCCTACCTGCACTGGCTCTGCAATGTGCTGCTGCTGATGCTGCTAGAGGAAAAACTGGCTTTTAAGCAGCAGAGAATGACTTTTTTTGAGGATACAAGGAGCTTCCAGCACCTAAAAGGACTCAAGCCCAGCTGCCCTCATCCATGAAGTGCATCCGCTTGCTTGCAGGTGAAACAGAGCAAAGCTAATGGGAAGGGTTGCCCAAGCATCCCTTGAAAAGGGCAAAGGCCTGAGGATGCAGGCAGAGGAAATGTGGTCACTGCTGAGCTCCTGCCAGGCTCACCTGCCTGCGGGCAGCGTGTGCTCTGTGCTGGGTGCTCAGCGTATCCCGTGCATCCACCCCAGGGTGCTCCCAGCCTGAGCCAGGTGTCCTGAACCATCCCGTGCAAAAAGTCGCTGTGCAAGGAGCTGCTTCCCAGCAGGCACAGACCGTCTGGGAGATGAGAACAGCTACATCAGTAAGTCCAGCTCTCAACCTGGCTGCCTGTGTCCCCAGGACTGCCTGCAGCCGCATGCTGGCAGCTCTGGTCCCCAAGGAGCACAGGGATGGTGGCAGCCCTCGCCATGGCAACCATCACCGTGGCACCCAGCATCTCCCTTCTCCAGGGAATGTCCCCTCCCCTGTGCAGACAGGGCTGGAAAACAGCAGGGTCATGGCAGGGAAAAAACAAAGCGTGTCCGCTCAGAAGGAGCCGTCTGAAAGCACCCGAGGGTTACCCCGGAGGGAGCACCTGCACCTTGGGTGGCTGCCAGGGCGCAGGGGGTGTGGGGTGTGCAGTAATTTTATATCCCCCAGCAACTCCCCAAGGGGCAAATCAAAGGCAGAACCTGTAACCACCACTCCACCGGGCACAAAAGCATTGTCCAGCAGTTACAGCAATATCACTGGAGGGGATCGAATCCGTGAGCCAAGTGTGTGAGCCAGCCCTGTGGGGTCACGGACCCTACAAGCTGCGTAAGAGCACATCCACGGGCGGGTGGGATGTGCCACCACTCTGTGCCAACCCCAAGCCCAAACTGCAAATCCTCTGCAGGATGGAGAGAGGTTTGACCACTCAGTGATCTGGCCTCTCGCCTGCCTTGACTTCTCTTCCCCAGCCCTGGCCTAGTGCTACCTGGAGATGCTTCTGGAAAGGGAAGAACCATTTTCCACCACCCTAGTGGCTACTGTCACACTGACCCCTTGATGGCTTTGGTGCTGTGCCAGGGACTGATTCAAGGCAGCTGCTATTGCCTGCTTGGTCTTTCATTTATCTTCTCCCCATCCTCAGCATTTTTCCTCCCGGAAATCCCTCGGGGCAAAGAGGGAGGCCCCAGACAGGAGCTGAGCCCCTCAGTCTCACCATGTGCAGGGCACACTCCTCTCAGGCCACGCGTTTGGCCCCAGTGCCATAAATCAGCCCCAGCAAAGCAGCGGGTGAGCAGTTTGGTGAAAGGCTGCAGGGACAGCAGTACCTTTATTAGGTTCCCCCAGCACAGCTGGAAAAAATAAGGAGCCCAGACAGGCTTTCAGGCACGTAACCCCCGAGCTGAGCCCCACATTCAGTCCTGTCTGCTGATTTAACAAGAGATCAGCTTTCCCCACAGACCACGTCTCCTGTGCAGCCTTAAACCCTCCTGGTTAAAACGCTGCCCCAGCGAATCAATCCAAGATGGTTTTGTCCCTTTGATCAGCACAGCAGGTAATAAGTCACTGATGGAAATGTGTTTCAGCTTCTCTGGCTCCAACACTGGAAACGGAGACAACCCTCCCGTCCTGAACCGCCCGGTGCAAATCTCACAATTCCTGGGCAAGCCGGAGACGGACAAAGGGATTTGCAATGTGGCTCTGGAGGTCCCGAGGGACACACAGCAGCGCATGGGTGTCCAAGCTGTGAGCGAATTCCCGTCCCACAGGGATCCACCCTCCAGCCTCCAGAGACAGTGAGAGCGCCTCTCCCAAGCAGCGCGTGCAGTGCTTGTCTGATTGTGGTGATGAACACTCAGGGAGAAGTCACTGCCTGACAAAACCAGTGAAGCCTGCTCTGGGAGGGAAGTTGCCACCTGGCAGCCAGGAAATCTGGGCCAGATCCCAGCTCTAGCACTGAGCTGCGGAGGGACTCCCACATGTCCCCTCTGGGCACATGTTGAGTCACCTCATAGAACTGGCTCGACTGTTTAGTGACTTCAGTGCTTCCAGATAACCTAGAGCATCAAAGATGTGCTCTTTAATCCCTTGCTTTTGCCCATTTCCAGCCCTCTGTAAACAGGAGTGCACATGAGGACGTCACTTTATCTAGAAGAACTGAAGATTTCTTCAAATCCCATTTTTAAACAAAACAAGGATTCATTCTTATTTCCCTGTATTTAAACAGGATTATTTAACTCTTCACTGAAGTGCTGTCTCCTCCTCTAGTGGAGCACTTTACTATGTGCTCACAGTTGCTCTCAGAGGTGTTTGACTCCCTCTGAGCTGAGGGAGGAGGCTGAAAAGTGGGGTGTGGAGGTGGTCACTGGGTGCCAGGCACTGTCTGTCTGCCAGACTGGACTGGAGAAAGCTGGAATGAGATAAGAAGGCTTTTGATCTCTCAGCCCTCCTTCAGGCACCCTCCCAGCAATCCTGCCCCTGAACACTCAGGACATGCTGCCCCAAGGCTGAGCCTGGAAGGGGAAGCAGATGAGCTCACTGCTTTCAGGGAGCCATTTTATCCTGTCCTGGCTCTATTTACCATATTTTACTATTACATAAGGGTGCACTGTGCAAGAACAGTGGTGGGTGAAACTCCTGGGCCAAGCTGTGGAGTTTGACCCGGGTGATGCCATTCTCAAACTGCAGTTCCTCAGGGACACACAGAAAACATTTGCCATCGAGTGCTTTGAGCAGGTCATTGACCTTGGTGGTGTGGCTCCACTGAGACCTTGTGGTGCCTCCTGCAGACGCAGTTTGGGGCAGGTGAGGCCGAAGACAGAAATGCCGAGGCAGAGATGGAGCAATGGGGTAAGAAAGATGAGGAATTCCCAGCTGGTGCCTGCAGACCTGAGGGCAGCCTGCCATAACCACACTCTGGACATGACCCAGCTGTCCAAAGCCATTTCCAGAGGGGGAGGATGGGGCTGGTGAAGGTGCTGTTTGAGGTGATGAAGGTCAATTCTTCCAAGGGCAGGATGGAAAAGCGGTCACTGTCCCTCTGAGCCGGCGGGCCAGCGGGAAGTTCCACAGTAGCAGTCTCTCCCAAAGAAGCAGGACCTCCTCGGTTTTCCAAGCCCTTGTTAATTGGGAAGGGACGCCCGGATCCCGCTGG
>WEIT01007329.1:659569-690129 GCA_013389985.1 Dryoscopus gambensis
CCCCCCCCCCCGTTTGGAGTTTCCTTTTTGTTTGTTTTGGTTTTGTGATGGTAAGTCGCATGTTCGTGAGAAGGAGACTCCTTGAACCCTGCAGACCTGGCTCACGTCAGCACCTGGCTGAGAGCAGGGTTTGTGCTCTGCTCCTTGCAGCTGTTACCTGCTGCTCGAGCCTTGGCTCCAGGACAGGGCAAGACCAGTGGGTTTTAGAATCATGGAATAGTTTGGGTCGGAAGGGACCTTTAAAGGCCGTCTGGTCCAACCCCTCTGCAATGAGCAGTGACATCTTCAACTAAACAAGTTTGTTCAGAGCCCTGTCCAACCTGGCCTTGAATGTTTCAAGGGATGGGGCTCCTGCCACCTCTCTGGAGAACTTCTGCCAGTGTCTCACCACCCTCACTGTAAAAAACTTCTTCCTTATACCTAGTGTAAGTCTACCCTCATTTAGTTTAAAACCATTACTTGATGATGCAGTTGTTTACTAACCTTATTAATTCTGTGATTCTCTTATAGCTCCCACCATCCTACCAGCAGCATCCATGCAGCAGGGAAGGTGTTCTGAGCCTTTTAATGCTGCTGTGTGTTGCAGTAGGGAGGTGCTTTGCTCACACCGTGTTATTTACCTCTCACCTGTATGACTGATCCCTGTCCTTTCACTTTTTGCTCCTAGTTTGCTTTTTTTTACCCTCCTCCCACCTCACTGTGGCTGTAGAAACAGTGAATTGTAGGGTCTCTGCATAAACTATTTTGTCACCTTGGAATCTGGTTGGATTTTAAATACAAGTGAAAGGTTCTGAGCACTTTTGCTTGCTTTACAGGTAACTACCGTTCCGCTCTCAACGACGCCATCCAAGCCAAAAAGCTGAAGCCCACCCATCTCAAAGCCATCATAAGAGGTGAGAGTTAAAGCTCCATGGAGCACAAGGGGCATCCTTACTGATCGTGCTGTTACTGTTACCAGCCCTGAAACAGGCTGTTGCCACATGTTGCTTTGTTTCCTCTCATGTTTCTGGGTGTTTAATAATTGTGTTTATAAAGCTTAAATTACTGTGAGTGGGCATCATACTTTGTTTCTGGACAGAATTCATTTCGGAAAGGGAAAGCAGTTACTGGGAGAGATCACTTGTTTTCTTCTTGCCGTTTCTCCCCAAAACAGAGCTCTGCCTTTTGCTTTGCATTTTCAATCAAAATATCCTTTTGTCTTCATCTTCTATATCTACCAGAGGTGCCGGGCCTGTTTCTGTAGAGTACAGCACAGCTTTTCCTGTTTTCCACAACCCTGTTTTTTGGGGTCTGTTCTTTTATCCCACTCCATAGAAACCCCCCTTTTATTCTTCCTAACAAGACAAATACTGAAATGTTAATTACAACGATAAAATTTTGCTTGTAACGGACACTTTTAGCATAATTCTGCTGATTTCTGTGACTAAGTGATATAAGAACTGATGAAATATTTTAGATTTTCTTTTCAGCTGACCTGCTGGAAGTCTCTGGTTGAACATGACCACGCAAGAAAAAAAGTTCAGTGCAAAAGCTCCAGGCCTGACACTGTCTTTATAACCACCACTTTGTGTAGTAGTTGTACACTGACTCCAACACTAGAAACTTAAAATATTAATCCTTCCAGGAGCTCTCTGTCACATGGAGCTAAAGAATTTCTCAGAAGCGATAGCATGGTGTGAGGAAGGCTTGCAAATAGACTCGAAAGAGAAAAAGCTTGTGGAAATGAGAGCTAAAGCTGACAAATTAAAGGTAAATATTAAGGCAGCCCGGCATCTGTAGTGCTTGTCTCTTTGGGATCCTTGGAGGGAGAGTGCTCCGTCCAGGCTTCTGTGTAGTGTGATGTCCCCAGACAGGACTGAATGCTGGTTCCGTGTGTTGTGTGCTGGGATGTGCAGGGGGAGGAGCTGCGGGGGACCTTCCTGGGGATCCAAACTGACTTCTCCACCCGATGCCAGGGGAGAGCAGTGCTGGGCACTGACTTGCTCTGCGTGACCGTGGTGCCTCCTTCTCTTACCTGCAGCGAACTCAGGAGCGGGATGCAAGGAAAGCAAAGGTGATGGAGAGGAAGGAGCGGTGTCAGAAGGAAATTTTGCTTGCAGCAATAAAGGTGAGTCGCTGAGAGGGACTGGTTTTGTGTGGTTTGGGGTTTTTTTAAGAGCTCTCTCACTTGTCTCTAAAAGTTTGTTCTCATACGTTGGCTTTTGAGGGCTAGAGCCAAAAAAAAAAAAAAAAAAAAAAAGTTAAAACCACGATTCCCCAGATCTGGATGGTTCTAACCCCAGGTTTCTGCATTTCAGGTAACAACTCATGAAAAATAAGTTGTTACCTGAGATGTAACAGTATTAGGATAACCAGTATTAGGAGATGGACTGAGCTTTGTGAGTGCTCTGGCTGCTGGGCTCTAGCATCATTTCAGCCCTATGAACCTGACTTTCTTTGCTGTCCACAGGCATTAATTCTGTGGAAGAATAGAAGGTAACCATTCAATAGGGTAGAGGAGGGAATCAGTCCTGGATCCTCTCCTTCCTCAGTGAATGTTTGGGTTACATTAAAATATTTTGGCCTCTTACATACAGTCAGATCTCTTCTGCTGTTACCTTTCCAAGGAATGGAGTGAGCTTTCTTCAGTTCTCCGAAAGAGTAGGTGTTCTCAGGAGCTGTGTGTGCAGTTGCACCCTGGAGTGATGCCTGCTAGGCCCCGAAGAAAAGGATTTTAGATGCATCCCTATCCACACGATTCTCAGGCTCTTCTCTCCACGTGTGGGCTCCTCTGGATTCCCACCTCTCCTCGTCCTTTCCAGGAAGAGTTTGGGTATCTGGCTGAGGTTCTGGATTCTAACTGGAAGACCAGTGACCTGAGTCTGACACTGAGGGAAGGCTTTGGATGGCGTGTTTAGGAGCTGGCTCATTCACAAGAACAACATAATTTGACCTTCTACTGATTGCTGGTTTTTTGTTCTTATTCTCCCCACCATAACTCTTCGATTTTTAGTTGGTTTTTGGTTTTTTCCCTCCCTCCCCTCCAGGAAAGAAATATCAAGCTGGTCCTTGAGCCTTCAGATGAAGAAGAGGAAGTGTCAGATGGCCTGGCTGAGATATCCTTAGATGGGTTCCACTCTGACAGTGCCACGGGGGCAAAGGTGCACTTAGATGCTGATGGCAACCTGAACTGGCCTGTCCTCTTCCTGTACCCTGAGCACGAGCAGACAGATTTCACTGTGGCTTTTCATGAGAACTCCAGGTAAATGCCCTGCCAGCAGCATTCTTGCATAGAGGAGGTGTTTGAGCAAATGAGAGCAGGCAGCAAGTGCAACACTGCCACGCTGGTGAAGCAGTTCCAGATTTCTCATGGCGCAGCTGACGCTGCTTTGGAGCAGGAGGCTGCACGAGGGGACCTCCTGAGGTCCTCTCCAACCTCAGTTATTCTGTGACTTACATGAATTTATGGTGCAGACAAACACATTTAGCCAGGGTGATTAGAGGGGCTTGCAGTGCAAGCTCAGACCAGTAATTAATTAGTGGCCAGGGACCCCTGTGACCCATCCACACGTGTGGGTTTTAGAGATTCATTAGGGCGTGTTTCAAAGCCCTCCAAATGTGGTGTCTCAGAAAAAAATATTAAACTTAAAAATTATAAAACGTTTCCAAAGGGGGTTTCTCCTAACCAGCAGTGACCCCAAAGTTCTCCTCAGGGCTTTCATCAGATCTGACTGAAGTGCTGCAGGCCTTTCAGACTGGGAGTGACTGGCAAGCTGGGAATTCCACTCTCCTTGATGTTAACCTCATTTTCTGATCTTGTAGGGTTAAACAGACATGGAATTTGTAACTTTTGTTTGTTGGAAGACATATTCCTCAGATCTATTGCTAAGTTTAGGACTTAAAATTACAGTGCAAGCAGGTTAGTGAAGTTGTAGTGCTTTTATGGTAGTGTTCACTGTGCCTTTTTGTGACTAAAGGAAGTGGAAATGGATTTTTAGAGCAAACTGGCCTCCAACACTCCTCAAGTACCAAAATAAAGAAGCCTTTGACACGCAAACATATTCTCATCACTCTGATCTGGTGAAGCATGGGACTGTGTCAAAGGAAAATCCATTTTAGACAAAATGCAGGGTGTTTATTTTGACATCTTTTTCAGTGTGAAAATGCGAAGTTAAAAATAATTTGTTGTTGCACTGCTCAAGTTTGAAGCCAATAACCTGAGTTACAACAGGGCCTTGGATTTGTTGGGGAAGAGAGGAGTTTGAAGGGAAGGAACTATTGGTGATCTAAACTTACTTCCAAGTCTGTTGTTTAATTTGCTAATGTATTTTTGCCATCATTCAAATGCAACTGTACAAGTTATTGAAGCTGAGCACTTTGTCTAAGCTCATCAAGTGTATTTTGGCTTTTAGGTTTATTGATCATTTAATGGTGATGTTTGCTGAGTTACCTCCTTGGGATTTAGAAAAAAAATACCTTCCCAACAATCTTGAGGTGAGAGGTTTGACTTTCCTTCAGTTTCAGGGTTGTTGTGTTGTGGTTTTTTTTATTTCTGGAGTGAGAAATTGCACAGCTCTGAGGGTATGAAACTGTTGGCATCTGTTTACCATGCACAGATGTGAAACAAGGGAGAGCTACCCTCACTTATAAACTCAAACATTGCCCACATGTGCTGAAAGAATTCACTTACGAAAATGAAATATGTCTTCCACTTATGTTGTATTTGACAGAAGTTATTTATAGATATTGCTTGGATTCCATCTTTGTAACAATAATTAAGATTTAGACCATCAAGCTGATAGGTTGCCTGGTTTTTTAATTGCATCGTGGAGTTGCTCAGTACAAATAAGAAAATATTATTTAAAAAATAGTTTCTTTTCAGAACTAAGTGGAGTTACTTAAGCACATAATCACATCAAGATAATGTATCTCTGTTAACACTTCAGCAAAGGTGGGTTGTGAGTTGGTTGTGGCTCCAGCAGGTTTTGAGAATTTTTCTGAAATTGTACATGGAAGAATAGAGTTGTTTATTTTTCATTTTCCACTTCAGTGTCATCCGTGCCAGGCAGCAGCACAACCCTGTGTACAGTGAGCAGACAGGTCCAGAAGGACAGTGGCTGTGTACTTTCCCAGGTTAAAACCTGTGTGTGTTTACAGTCTAAGGCACCGTCGCTGGATTTTAATCCCTTAAATCAACTCTATTTTGTTCAAATACCTCTAAACCCGCTCAGTTTATCTCATAACGTTGCTGCATTTCCCCTGCTGAAAAGCAGCCCTTAGATTTGGATTGATTGCCTGTAAAGCATGGGAACAGCCAGTGTATTTTGCCTTCCTGCTGCCACTGCTAGGAGAGCCTAAGCTGGTTTATGCAGGGAAAACCTGGAATTCACACGATTTCTGCATCGCTGATTTTTGCATCTGACAGTCAGGTCGAGCCACAGAGGTTTGCTAAACCCCCAGCTGATAATGGTGTGCTGTTGCTGGGCTTTCAGCAGCCTCGTACTTCCCTTCATGTACCTTAGGCATTTAATATGCCCCCCCTAAATTTTTTTCCAGCTCTATTTTGAAGATGAAGAAAGAGAAGAAATGTATGAGGTGAACCCAGAGCACACATTGCTACAAGTGCTGCAGCACGAAAGGTGAGGCTGTACCTGTCCAAGTCCAGGGGAAAAAAGGCAAAAAGTATGAGCTTTAAGTCCAGTTTATTCTTAAACTCTTCTAACTCTTCTCTGACTTCATAGTCCTACCTCTTGAAGGTATAAAGCTGCAAGAATTTTGTGCCTGGCTTTAGCGACTTACATGTGTTTTCCCCCCAAAAAATGAGCAGCTCTTTCCAGGACTGGATGGAGATGGGAAAGGGAGCTGGGCACAGCTGAGCAGCACAGAAGGGCTATTCCAGATTCCATCTACACAGTACTACTTTAAAAATAAAAAAAAAAGAAAAGAAAAACAGGCAGCAGCCTATAAAGAGCATGTTGAAGGTTAACAATGCTCTCGCTGTTCATACTGCTGTGTGAGCAGCCCCTGGCGCAGCACGCAGCACTGTTCCCCTCTGAAACTGCCTTTAAAGTGTTGTGCTGTTATTGAGAGAGAAGAATTTGCTGTTTGTGAAGCCAGAAAGTTTCTGTACAGCCTGTGCTGCTGAGTTGCACCATCTCGCAGCTGGCTGGAGCTGCTGCACAGCGTGGGGGGCTCGGTCTGTCACAGTGGGAGCGGGATCTCCATCACTCCATAAAACTCAGCAGTGTCCAAAAGCCCTCAGGTTTCAGGCTGTAAGGGCAGTTGCAAAAGAGCCCTCCTTCCAGAGGGAGAATAGCAGCTGCCTTAATTAAAAGAAGCTGTTGGGAGACGAGTTGATTCATAAAACACTCCTCCTCAGATGTGCTTAGCCCCGGCTCCAAGAGGCACTGCTAATCAGCACAAAAGCTCCTCACCAGCCTTTGGGAGGTCAGTCTTCATGGAGCTGGGCAGAAGTCACTTGCTTTGCAGGACACTGGGCCAGCTATAAGGAAGCCAAGGACTCCTTTTAATCTTTGCAGGTATTTTGTAAAGGCCGGGACCCCGACAGTTTTGGTATTTGCCAAGCGTTCTCCTTTCTCTAAGAAATACTTCTCTGGCAAGAAGGTGCATCGACTGTAATGGGCAAGAAAGAAACAAGGAATCCTGTGCAAGAGGCTGCTGTTTGTTAGCCCAGCTCCAGGCTGCAAACTTCTGCTTGAACAAAAATACCTTGCAGTCTTCAGGGGAGGAAAATAATCTTGGCACACAGGGAAAGTTCCAGGGGAGCAGCATAGGAGAACGAAGGGGAGAACATGAGGGGATTATTTGTTTAAAAGGAAACCCAGCTGGTATGCAGAAAGTGTCCTCTATGATGGGCTGCATGTGGTTTTGAAATAAACCTGAAGCAGTGCCAAACACTGGCTGTGGTTGCAGTAACAACAGCTGGGAATGTACTTCCTCACCTGAGAAGAATCACAGATTTGCTCGGAGGTGGGCTGTCGTTGCTGGGGTTTAACAGCAGTGGCCTGGGGACATGCCTGCCTGTTGCAGCGGGGTGGATGCAGTCGGGTTCCTGCCTGGGACTCAGCAGCTGCTGTTTTGTCCCTGCTTGGCTGTGCTGCTGGCCAGGGTACAGCAGAGCTCTTTGTGTGGAGCAGTGTTTGAATGGCCCTTTTGATACCTAACTGGTTGTCCTACAGAACCTGCAGTAAAGATGGCTGTTTTGACTAGACTGACTTCTGCCTACTGAATGAGACAATGTTTTTTCTCGCCTTGTGAAATACAAGAGAGTGACAGACACTGATTGTAAACCCCAACACAACAACCTTATCCATTACCTTAACTGGTACAGCCAGCATACGGGGCGCTCTGAGCTTCTGCATTAGCTTTTGGCTTTTAATTAGAAGCAGTTGTCAATCTCTCATTTCCTTCTCTTCTGCAGTCTCTCTGTGACTGCACGAATACACTGCAGCTTTAGACACAGCTAATGCACGGGGCATTAGAAAGCTGTTCAGCCATAAAACACTCCTGCTTCGATCACGGAGGCTGGCTGCCGACAGCTCTAGAGAAAATGTTTCCATTTCACTATTCCTACATTTCTGCGCCGTGCACAAATACAGCAAGAGTATCTCCACCTGAGGATGCTCCAGTTTAATGCCCAAAGCTCGGGGCTGCTTTACAGCGAGGCAGCAGGGGTGGGCTCTGGGCAGGCATCCCCTGGCGGGGTCCCGCGCTCAGAGGGCAGAGAGCCGGGCGGCCAGGTGGCACAGGCTCAGCCCGTTGCACACGAGGCAGCAGAGGTTGCAGAGGGAGGACAGAGCGTGGTAGAGGGCGAAGCGCCGGGCCAAGCTGCAGCTCGGCCACCGCCTCGGAGGTGGCCCGCCCGAACCACTGCGTGTTCAGCACGGAAGCGGCGATGCAGACGAAGAAGACGATGATCTGCGGGGGAGCAAAGCCCGCCGTGAGCATCCCGCACGTGGGGTGGGTTAAATTCCTCCCCCGGCCCCTCTGGCTCGCTGCGATCTGGGTGCTAACGGGCTGCTTTTAACCAGAGCCCTGCCTGGATCCCCATCGTGTGCAAGCCGGCCTGAGTGGAGCAGAGGAAGGGGTTTGGGCTGTGGCCAGCTCGTGTTTGACAGGGGGAGGCTACCTGGGTCGTGTGCTCCTCGCCGAGCCGCTCGCTGGGGTGGGACATGGCAAACAGGGTCAGGTTGAGGAAGGCACAGGTGGAGCTGATGTGGAAGTAGTAGGGGAAGAGCTCACGCTGGATGGAGCCGAAGGTGTGGCGAGGGAGGTGCCTGCTCATCACGAACCCTGCGAGGGCGAGAGCAGGTGAGTCTTGGGGCAAAGCCCCGTCCCCTGTGCCACCCCCCTGGGCAGAGAGCACAACAGAGCCCAACCTACCGGCCACGAAGGTCACCCAGACCTGCATTCCCCAGGAGGTGGACAGGAAAAGCAGGTGCAGCAGCTTGATGGTGTTGGAGGGCTGCGTGTCACTTGCCATGGCGTCCTGGATGGGGACGGGTCCCTTCATGTCAGCCAGGTCACCCCGGATTCGGCGCTGAGCTGGGGCTGCTGCGGTCACCTTGCTGCTCGCAGGGCAAATGCAGTTCAGGTTCCCAAACCTGCTTACTCAGGAAAAGCTTTGGAGCTGGCACGGCCCCATTCCAGCCTCACCACCACGCACCCGACTGGGCTGCAAACCCCGTGTTCAAACCCCTCGTATCTCGGGGGCAGGGCACTGCGTCAGCACCTGGGAACCAGCTGGTTTGGGTGGACTTTTGGCAAAGTCCAGCCAACGCCCCGACTGACCCCTGGCAGAAGGAACAAGCAGAAAGTCAATAAAAAGGGGAAGAGAAAAGCCCTGACAAATACAGCTGCCCACGCTGTGGCCATCAAAGAGGCCTCTTGGCCGGGGGAAGCCCCCCCTGTTTAAAAACAGCCACAGCTTCTGCACTGTTTAACCAAAAGCCTGGGGGCTCGGAGGAGCAGGGGGCTCCCGGGCTCACCCCAGTGCCCCAGACCCTGCACAGGAGCACGGGCAGCAGGGGGTGAGAGGAGGCTTCGAAGGACCTGCCTGACCCACTGCAAGGAGCGCTCTGAAAATTAATTAAAACAAAGCTTCTGGGAGCAGCCCATCAATAATGCTGCCTGGAGAACTCCTCCTCCTCCTCCCCTCGGCCGGGCGCCTCGGGGCATGAATTACAGCGGGGCTGGCCTTGAGAGAGACACTGCCGTCTAATTCCATCCCACTCCTGCAAAGCAGATAAATATACCCTGTATTGTGATATATTAGCTCCATGTATTTATTTAGGCATCCATAAAATCAGGTCCTTAAACCTTCTCATGATGGCAGCACGCTGGAGAAGGCGCCCACACCCAACCTGGAGTGCTGGCCTTTAAATCCCCAGCTGTCTTCATGGCCTTTTCTTTTCCAAAAGCTTCTTGGCATTTTTTGGGATGTTTCCCCTGCTCCGTCCTCCAGCAGCCCTGCATGGCAGGGGCCCAGGGAGGGCAGCCGTGGTCCTTAGGTGGAGCTTTGTTCCCTGCATCATCCCGGGCGGGAAGGCGGTGATGGGCTCTGCCAGCAGGCAGCACGCAGCCCTGCTGCTCCCAAGGTCCCAGATCTGCCTCTCCAAATGATCTGCCTCCATGCCGGAATTAGCAGCCGAGAGCACCAAGGTGTTTTCATGCAAAGAAGCTGCAGGTTGGAAAGTTGCTCAGAGCAGGGGGTAATTCACTTTTTTTATTTTTTTAAGGGATTAAGAAAAAAGGTGATTGATTGCTGAATTGGTCCTGGAGAGATGCATTTGACGGGGAGGGCAAAAAAAGGAAAGGCTGGAAAGGACAGTCACCAGCAGGTGTCTGCTTCTCTGTGGGATGAGGCAGTGAAGATGGGCGCTCCAGGGATGCTCCAAGCTGCCCAGTCCTGCTGTCCATTCCCCCCTGAGGGCCAGCAGATGCTGCAGGGCTGCAGTTTTCTCCCAAAAGCACAAACCACACGATGCCTCGCACCGCTGCAGCGCGCTGCCGTGCCCCCAGGTCACTGCTGCTCCATCACCCTGCGTCCCCAGGGACCCAGCCAGGCTGGAGCCAGGGCTGACCGGGGCCTCCCAGCGGGAAAAAGCACAATACTTGAGGAGAAGGAGAGGTCAGTTAAAGTTTAATGTTCAGGCAAATACATCATCCCCTCCACTTAATCAAGCAGCAGCAATTCCTAACGGTGAGTAGAAAGGATGGCACTCATCCCGGTGATAAAAGGCAGGATTGCTCTGAGTTTGGGGAGATAAGAGGGCTCCATAAAAATTGAATGTTTTGCACTGTGTTCAGCCTGAGATGGCTTTATCTTTGGGAGGTCAGGGCACAGCCGTGCCAGGCCTTGAGCTGAGATGTTTATGATGGGAGATACAGCAGAGATTAGGGGTTTATGGCCACAGCCAGCCCAGGCATGGGAGCCACTGGCTGGTGCCCACAGGAGAGGGGTAGGAGCTCCTTCTTCTTATAAACCGAGTGGGGAATTTGGGTGGCAAAGGGACGGGGTGTTGCAGAGGGACAAAACACCTGGAAAAGACCCTGTGCTCATTTCTGCTACCCCATGGCCTCACCTCACCCTGAGCACGGCACCACCATCACTTGCTCATGGTTAAGCTCTACAAAACCCATCCTTGGGGTTAAGCACAGGGCTCTGCAGGCAGAGGCAAGGGCACAGCTGGCACCTGCTGTGCCCAAGGGCTTCCAGGGTTCACTCATTTTCCAGCAGGCAGCAAGCCTTCCAGAAACTTCAGTGCCATCAGAAAACCTCTGGCTGTGTGGCCCAGGAAGGCCTGGGAGGGGGCTCTCCACAGGCCTGTGGCTGAGGGCAGATGTCCCCTGTGCTGTGACTGATGAGCAGCACTTCCACTGTCACCCCTGCTGCTTTCCCAGAGCTCCCAGACTTAGGGGAACAAGGTTTGGCTCTGTCTTTTCCTTTTCCAACGCCTCTGAGGCAGTTTGGGGTTTACATCTCAAGGTGTTGGTGCACCCAGCAGAGGGGGATGAGGAGGGCTGCCCCAGACATGGCAGCAACACCTCCGGGCAGTCCCCAAAAGCCACTTGCATGGAGCACCAGCCCTTTCCTGCAGCACAGCCCTGCCTCTAAGGACCCCACACCCACCTGAGCCCCAGGTGTGCTGTGGGTGCAGGATCCCCGCTCCAAGCTCACCACACAGCAAGCCCCTGGGGCAGATGCTCACCCAGAGCACATACGGATGTTTTTCCTTTCAAAGCACTTTTATTGCTGCTCCTTCCACTGCCCCATGGGGTGGGATTTCAGCCCAGCAGGAGCAGGGGCAGTTTGCCAGCCCTGCCCAGGAAAAGGAGCAGCCCTGGGGAGAGTGGGATGTTCCACCAGCCACCCCTAGAGCAGGGAGGGGTGCAGGACCCTCCCTGTATCACTGCCCCCTCTCTCCCTTTGCTGCCTCAAAAGGAACCAGTTATGCCCCACAAAGAGCTAGTAAAAAAAAAAGTAATCTGGTTTGGGAAGATTTTGGATCATATAAAGATTCAAGTAGCGTTAAGTGAACTAGAAAACCCAGTCCCGTACGTCAGCTTATAAAATTTCTAAATAAAATTTAAAAAGAAGGAAGAAAAGATATGACACATCAGTGCAAGGGATGAGGTGGTACAGTAATGCCCCTCCACCCCATTCCTGGGACCGAAATCCCCAGGGAGGCCAGGTCTGGGTGTCACCATCCCACGTCCCCTTCCACCACAGAAGTGTCCCCTCATCTGTCTGTCCATCTGTCAGCATGGGGCCGTGGCTCTAGAAGTCCTGCAGCCGTGAGATCAGGTCCTCCTTGTTCTTCAGCAGGAACTTCTCACAGGCCTCGAAGGTGGAGCAGATGTCAGAGGACAGTCCCGCCACATTGGTGGTGACGTAGTTGAGGTACCCCGGCATAGCCTGGTTGTAATAAGCCACCTGCGAGGCACAGGACGAGGTCAGCAGGGGCACAGGAGAGGGGGGAGCCTCACCCACGGGCTGTGGGTGGCACAGCCACAGCGTCCCACCTTGCTCATCTCCTCTGACTCCGGCCAAATGCAGAACCCGGAGCAGAGCGTCTCCCCACGCGTGAATTCGGCTCTGGCGGGGTGGGTGGGCAGCGTCACCGAGCGGAAGGCCACCACGTAGGGGTCCCTGGGGAGGAGAGAGCCCGGTGAGCTGGCACAGCTTGGACGGCGGGGAGCAGGGGTCGGGCTGGACACTCACCCCTTGCTGCAGGGCTTCCGCCGGGACGCCAGGATAACGAAGTCCTGCGGTTTGTTCTCGTGCCTGAGCTTCTGGCTCACCACGTGGTAGATCATGTCGTCGTCATCGACCTTCTGGACAAGCTCAGCACTCCTGTGAGGGAAGGAGACCGGTCACAGAAACCCTGCTGTGCGCCCTGAATCTGGGCCTTACACATTTACAGCCCACCGCCAGCCCCAGATTATGCGGGGGGACCCAAAATAGGCATTTGCTCCAGCAAAGCGCAGCCCTCAGCCCAGATGGAGCCAGGACAGGGACACAGTGCAGGGTCTCTGAGAGCAAGGAGGGCAACACAGTGGCTCCCAGGAGAGCCCCAAGGGACGCTCAACCACAAGCCTTAAACTTAGGGGTGTGATTTTCGGGGGGGCCTGCAGCACTCACACGTAGTGGCTGTCCCACTCGTGGCGGCGCCGCAGGTTGGACAGCAGGGAGAAGGCTCGGCTGGCCGTGATGCAGACGGACATCTCGATGCGGAAGGACAGGAACTTGTCCTCCTCCAGCGTGTACATCCGCACCTCGGGGAGCACAGGGCACGGCTGGGACTTGTTCCCACCGGGATTGCCCACGCTTTGGGGGCGAGGGAGAAGGGACAGGGTTTAGTACCTTTTCCTTTTCTCTGGCGAGTGCCCAGTTCGCTTTGGCCACGAGCATCTTCAGCGCAGAGACGTTGTTGTAGCTCAGATAAACCTGGGGCGGGGGCGGCACGTCAGGAGGAGAAGGAGGAGCAGGAGGAGGAGCAGGAGGCAGCAGCTCCCCCAGGGGATCAGCCTACCTTGCTGCTTTGGTCCCAGGGCACGGAGAGTGGCACCTCGGTCTGTTTGCAGGAGACGACGTACTTTCTGCAGCAAAGGAACAGTTTCCCATATGAGGGGACACAAACCACCCACAGGCTGCCCCTGCACCTCAGCCCTGAGCCCCCCTCTCCTCCTTCCTCCATCTCCACATCCCAACTCGCTTTTCTGCTCACCGGTCCAGCCGAATTTTTTTCCTAGCACTGGCTTCTCTGTACCTCCTTTCTCCATCCTGATAAATGGGGAAAGGCAATTAAGTTAATAGGAAAAGGAGGGTGGAAAAAAAAAAATCACATCTTTTTGGGAGTGGGAAAAACATTCAGCAGGGAAGGGCTGAAAGGTGAAGCCCCCTTGCTGGCCAGCTGCTACCCTGGCCACACTGCAGTGATGGTCAGTGATTAATTGTGAGTTATTTCAGCACTGCCACCATGCTCTGATCAAGTGATGGGCACTTGCACATGAGGGAAAACCCTTGCTGTGGCTTCAGAGCTGCAAACAGCCCCTGAAACACAAACTGTGTTCCCTAGCACCCGCAAATATCTTCTCCTGGGGAAATAAAAGCAAAAAAAAAGCAGCTTATTTTGAAGAAAGTGCTAGTGTGGTGTTTTAAAGTGGGCATGAGGAGGTCTCAGGGAGCCCGATTCTGGCCATAAGATGATCTCCATCACAGTGGGAGATCCTGGTTTTAAGGCATCAAAAAAATCAGGCAGCTGGGCAAGGATCAGCCCAGGAGAAGCTGAGACACGTGAGTGTTTGCTTTGCTGCTGTGCTCGCGTGACAGATTTCCCTAAATATTTAGATTCCAGCAAATTATGGATTAGGACGCTTTGAAAGGTAAAAACAACCTCAACATTCCTTCCCCTAAATTATAGAGAAAGATGTGCTGGAATTTGCAGGCAATACTCTGTTAAGCCTTGCATGGCTAATACGTCCCCCTCTCTGTGCAGGCAAGTGGTTTATTTTATTAGTTATACCGAGCAATCAATTTAATTCACTTGCTATTGAGCAATTTCATTTCCATCATCATAAAAACTGCGTTTGTTTTGCCGCGAATCCGAGCGCCCTTCGGGGCTGAGTGGGATTCCCAGGGCTACCACGGTGGGGAGACGCCAGCCCCGCTCGTCCTTACCCCCGGCTCGGGTGCCACCATGGGCAGCGTGCGGGGATGACCCTCCTGGTCCAGCACCACGAAGGTCATGAAGGCGCTGTTGATGTGCCTGCGGCTGACGGACATCTCCTGGCCGTAGGCCTCGGCGCTGACCCCCACCTCCATGCTGCAGGAGAGAAGGGATAGGGAGTGGAGGGCCGTGGGGAGGGTGGGAAGGGGACCCCCACCACGGGCGCCCACCTGTTTTTGAAGGCGTTGTTGACGATGGCTTTGAGCACCAGGCGGTCTCCGACTTGCGACGGTCCCCGAAAGTGGAACATCTCGATGGCCCTCAGCGTGGGGTGAGCGTGGCACAGCCGGCTGTGGGGACAGGTGTTACCCCCCGGCCGTGGCCCCACGCCCCGGCAGCCCCACGCACCCTCCCCGACCCAGCCAGGGCTGAGGAGACCCCAAAAAATGTCAGCCCTGGATTTCAGTGGCCGAAGCCAGCTATGAGAAGGAACAATGAGCCAACCACAGTGAGTGTGAACCTTTCCCTGGGGTGCCCCAGCACCACGCACCCGTGGGACTCCCCGTGCAGTGTCACCCAAGGGTGTCATGCCGGGGACCACCCCTTTGGAGGGTCCCTACAACCTGGCTGTGGCCACACCCAGCCAGATCTGTCCCCTCCAGGCGGATCATCCCCCACCCCTGAATCCCTGTCGGGTCACCTGGCTGCGATGGTGGCCACGTTCTCCATCCAGGCCATGATCTGCCCACCGAAGGTGTTGCCCTGGTGGTTGGCGTGTGGAGGCAGCACCAGCTCCACGCTCTCCACCCGCGTCTTTTCCGCCGGCACCGCCCCACTGCCGTCCCGCGTCTCCCGCTCTGCCGCAGGGGGAAAACAGGGCTCGGCGTGTTGTATGGCCAGTAGGGCCCCCGCTCCCAGCACCCCGCCAGCCCTTGTCCCTCTCCCACAGCTGCCCTCCCACTGCAGCAACCCCCCACAAACCTCCAGGCCTGGGAGTCTGGGATGCTGGGGCTGATCCCTACCCCTCCATGGCCAGGGCATTCCCAAACCTCCATGTGGTGATCACCACCAGCATCCTGCTGAGGAAGTGGGATGTCACCAGTGGGCGTCAGGGCTGTTTTGGAAGCCTGGGATGTGGGACACGGTACCGGTTTCCTGGGGGCTGCGGGTGAGGAGGTCCTTGAGGGTGTCCTTGTGGACCAGGCGCATGCGGCGGCGCTCGGCCGCGATGCTGTACTCGATCTTCTCCTCCTCCGTCTGCGGGGTCAGCGGCTGCAGCCTCACCTGCAAGGGGACGGGGCAGGGTGCAGTGCCAACGGGGGACCAGCAGCAGCCAGCAGGTGCCCTCCATACCCAGAGCAGGGCCGAGAGCCACCTACCATGCATCCCACAAACACGGGACACGGGGTCATTGACCCATGAAGGAACAGCAGTTGCTGTGGTGGAAAGCGGAGCCCGGCCCAGCCCCGCAGAGGCCATTTCCTTACTGCCGCTGTGCAGGAGGCAACAGAGTCCCCCTGGCCACCAGCCACTGCTCACCTTGCTGCCCAAGGGGCCCTGTGCCACGAAGGTGGCGTACGCCTTGCAGATGCTGCAGTGCTTCCCGCTGCACAGGTCTTCGTAGCTCACCTGGATGCCCACCTGGGAGAGGGCACAGCACCCCTGAGTGTCAGCTCTGCTCCCCAGGGACCCATGTCCCACCAAGCACCCCTGGGCCAGAGCCAGCCAAAAAGGATGAACACATGGGATTAAAGCCGGGAATGGTGGGAGGGTTTGGGGATTTGGCCATGTGGCTGGTGGGGACGGGCACACAGCAAGGGGGACAGGGGCAGGGGCACACACCAACCTCCATGCTGGAGTTAAAGGCTCGGTTCACTTTGGCTTTGATGTTGACAACTTGCCCGACGCTGAAAAACAGGAAGAGGAGAAAGTGTGGGGGGTTACTGGGGGACAACAGCTACCGGGCAGCTCCCACTGAGATGCCATGGCATTACAGGTCACTGCCCACTGTGGTAAGGCTTCCTGGGACTGTGGGACATGCCAGACAGCCAGCAGGACATGGGGACAGCCACCACCGAGACATGAGAGCAGTGAGATGTCACCCCTGAGCAGCTGTGTGCAAGTGGGTCCCCAGGTCCGGGGTGCTGCCAGGACACCCGAGGGGTGCAGAGGTGCCTGAGCCTTGCTTGGCACCCCCTGCCCATGTGGGCGTGTACATTCCTGCCAGAGCACACGGCTCCTCCAGCCTTGCATCCACTATCCTGCACAACTGGACCAGCCACGGGGCCTCCCCACAAGCAATGGATACCTTGGGATACTGGGAGATGGCAGGAGGCAGGGGCCAGCCAGGGGCATTTTGCACCATCTCTTAAATGAAACATCTGCTAGCAGCAAAATGCTGCTCTCCCTGTGCCTTCAGAAGGCTTCAGAGTACACACACAGACGACTTTGGCCCTGCAGCCTGAGCTACTCCAGACTGAGCTACTCCAGTCTGGTACCCACGGAATGAGCAAATTAAACTCTTTAGTGACGCCGACAGCAGTCTTTACCAAATACGTTATTAAATCAGGAATACTCCTCATTCCCTAAAGGAGGCCAGCGCTAGAAAACTCAGTGGAAAAATAAACCCTGTAACCACCACTTCTCAAAACCAGAAGCGAGGGAGAGTCGGCATGTGCTTTGACACCAGATTTTTCCCCGTGCCCTCACGCATGACTTCAGGCTTCAAACGAGCTGTGTAAATGACACGCTCTGGCTGGAGCAGGAGCGGCATGAGCTGGTGCCTCTGGCTGTCCCCCAGCACGGACCGTGGGCCGGTGACATGCCAGAACATTAGCAGGGTTACGTGAGCAGCCTCTGTTCACATGCCATGCCGCGTCAGTGGGGTTAGGGCTCCCAACTCACGGCAGCGCTGCGCTAGGCTGGCTGCTCTAGGGCCAGACACGTCCGTACCCGACACCGCTCCTCCCGTCCCGCTGCCCAGCAGGGCTTACAGGCGGCTGGCTGGGGCAAAAAGAGAAAGCAAATGTGGGGAGAGAGGGTTAGAGGCGATGGAAGCAGCCAGATGGATGCCCTGGATGGGTTTGCGGCGAGGGGCATGCGAGGGCAAGGGGCCAGGCAGGCAGTCTGGCAGCCCCACATGCCTATATATGGCCCCGAAAATACTTTATCTTCTCTGTCCTTATCAAACAGTAGAAGCCAGTGCCATAAATGCCACACCAAGCCCCACTCAAGGGTACGTGTGATCCTCCCCAGAGGCTGCACTTCCACACGGCAGGGCAGAGGGCTGGGGAGAATCTGCTGCCCAGCCAGTGAGTTTTAAGCCAGTGATAATTTGGGGTCACCTCTGTTCCCTCAAGCACCTACAGCTCCTCCCTGCCTCTCCCCCGCAGTGCAAGGGCAGCAGAAAGCACAAACAGCTGGGCAAGGAGACCTGACACAAAACTCCTCCACCTTCCAGCAGCTCTGTGGGAAATCTTTGCCAGGCCCCTTGCTCGGAGCCTTAAGCTGGACCACAGCAAGTGGGACCTGAGCCAGGAGCAGCACAAATTCCTGCCTCCTTGGAGCAGTGCCCGGCTCACGCCTGAGGAGGGACGAATGCTTTGCAGGGCTTGATGTAACGCTGTGGGGTGGGCTTGGGTCTGTTCTGCTCCTAAACTCAGGAGAGAAAGCGTCCCAGGCAAAGCTACCCCTGGAGCAGGGTATCAATCCCACCTCTGCCAGTGGGAGGTGGCACCGGGGCTACACCACGTCCCCACACCGTGGATTTCTCACGGAGCTGAGCCCCAGGGCGGTGGGCGCCTCATGTGAGACGGCAAAAGTGTGAGTTCAGCATTTCCTGGGAACGACAGTGAAAGCCAAGAGTCAGGCTTCCCAGTGCTGAACAAATCAGCTGACAGCCAGGGACCCCAGTGCCAGCCCCACGTGCCCACACTGGTCCCTGCCCCAGACCTGCACAGCAGGGAGCAGCTGGACAGTGTGGATCCTGTACTGCATGGATCCTGCACGGCAAGGCAGGAGCTGCTGGGCAGGATGAATCCTATGTTGCAAGGGTCCCATATGGCATGGCAAACCCCCAGGGAGCCCCCTGGGATGGTACCCAGGTGGGAACAGACAGGCAGCCCCTGCACAGGGGATGTGGGGGCTCTGAGAGATGAGTAAAGGCGGGTGGCAGTACCTGGGCTAACCAGGAGTACAGAAGGAGACTACTTGGGCAATGCTAGGTGGGAATGGCCTCAGTACTGGGAGCCTGAGGATGACAAGGGCAGAACCCTGTGAGGGTTTTTGTCTCCTCTGGTCGCACCCTCAGGTCAGGAGAAATGTTGTTCCCTGACTCATCCCAAGGGCTGCATGAATCAGAGGGGGATCTCTGTAGGGCAGCACCAGGGGATGCCAGGACCAGCCTGGGATGGGATTTAGGCCGAGCAATTCCCAGCCTGATGCATGTCACAGAGCCGGGAGGTCCCAGCTCCCCCAGCACCCGCCGGGTGGGTGAGCCCCACCACACCTCAGCCACCCACACGGCCGCTACAGAGGCACGATCTGCAAGATTTGAGTTTTCCAGAGCACTAAATCAGAGCTGTTTCCTGAACAAAGCCAGGGAGGAGCTGGCGCTGGGGGAAATACCGGGAAGCCAACCCAGCAGGAGCTCCCCAGGCGACCAGACAGCAGATAAATCAGAGCAGACAGTTCGTCCGCAGCCCTGCGGCGGAGACGGAGCCTCGGTCCCTGGCTGCCCTGCGAGCCTGGCACTGCCACCGCACCTCCTCCTCTCCCAGGCACGCTGCTCCCTGCTCCAGCTCCGGCCCCTGTCCACGTTGCAGCCGGCAGATGGGAAAAACCCCTGCGTGTCCCTGCGCATGCCCCGCCGGTGCGCGGAGTATTTACCTAATGGTATGCTCAAAATAGATATCGTCCATGGAAGCCGTGACGCACGGGCAGCCGGCGTGTCTCTCGGCTGGAAAGGAAAAACAAACTGCATCAACCACCTGCAGCAACGTGCCGAGGGCGTGAGGGGCACAAGGGCTCCTCTGCCCCAGGCTGGTGACACCGGTGACACCCAGCCAGTGCCCCCCTTTATCTGCTCACGCCCATTTCTGGGGACAAGAGTGGGATTTGGGGTTTCTTCTCCCACAGGAGCGTGGGTTTGCAGATGTTTAAAGGTTTGGAGGGTGTGCTGGTATTTGCCTTCTCTCCATGAGAAGCTGTGGGGATGCACCAACAGCTGATTTCACCTCCCCATACACAGCAAATATCTCAAAGCCGCTCTGCCGGTGCGACTTTCCCTTGGGACTCCGGCAACCTCAGACTGCAAAGCTGCTCTGGGAACCTCATCCAACTGCAGAACTGCACCCGTTTCCCTGTCATAACCTTCCCATGCTTGGCTGAGCTGGTAAGCTCCATTGTTTCCTGCTGACTGGAGGAGCTCAGCCCGCTCTGGCTGCAGCCGGGATGCCAGGGATGCCACCGGCCTGGTCTCCCCACGCCCTGCACACCAGGCAAGGAAAAGGGCAGCATTATAGACAAAGCAGGCACGGATTTTGATCTGTCCCCAAGCCAGCATGCATGCTGCAGTGCACGTCTCCTCCCTTTCTCGTCCTGCTCCTGTCTGCTCTCTAATTACTCAGCAAAATGGCATGACGTGGGTCCCCAGCTGGCGTCACTCCGAGGCACGGTGCTGGACTGCCAGGGACGCTGCCGATGAGCTGGATCCTGCGGATGCTGCCCGGTGCCTTCCCTGGCAGCCCAGCAGGAGGACGGCTCCAGAGGGAGAGGGTGGCTTACCAGAGAGGCAGGCGGCCGTGTCGATCCACTTGAGCAGCTGGCCGGTGCTGAGCTCGCCGCGGTGGTTGGTGTGGCAGGGCAGCACCAGCTGGCTCATCTGCACCTCGGTGGGGTTGCGGGCAGGCGAGGGGCTCGCCATGGCCCCCGGCGCCTCCTCCCGCTCCCCTGGCTCCCGGGCACGTGGTGGAGAGGTCGAGCCCTGTGGGGCACAAAAGCTCTCTTTTACCCAAATGGGAAGCAAATCCCCAGAGGGAACAGTGACCCGTGAAGATGCTCCCCCAACACAACCCAGCCCTGCACACCCCCGGGCACCAGCAAAACTCATCCAGTCCTTGCCAAAGACAAGGTGCTCGCAGCCAAAAGGGAAAAAATCCTTCTAAAAGAAGCTCCATAAGGGATTACTCCAGGTTTCCAGGCCACTTATCACCCAACCCCACTGCCCCCTCCCACACGCCACACAAAACCCCTCCCGAAGTCAATCACTCGTCTGGGAAGGAATTTTTCTCCCTGACAGCTTCATTTTTAGGGTACTGCAGCACAGGGTGGGTTTGCTCTCCTGGGGCTGGAGGGTGCTCCACACCTTCCACCAACACCCCCCTTTGCCAAAGGAAGCACCAGAAGCTGTGTGGTGCAAGAAGCAGAGGAGAAGCATCCTCAGTTTGGGGTTGTTTGGGCAGTACAATACGTTCCCTGCCAGCTTGTCCATTTGCTGGGCTCAGAGCGGCTGCCCTGGCACCCCGGTGGGAAGCAGGGTGGGAGACGGAGGAGGCTGAGGTGGTGCTGGCAGGGAAAATAGCTGATGAGAGATGTCAAGTGAGTCGTGTTACACAAGGGGTGAACTCAGTTAGCCCGGTGAGTAACTGAGGAGACACGAGGAGCTGTCTGGGCTTCGTCACAGCCCTTCCTTCCGCTTTCTGCTCCCGCTGCAGCTCCCGCTCACAGCACTTGTTGCCAGAGTCCCACTCCAGCAGCTTCTCTGCTCTTTGCTTTGTCTGGATTCTTTTAAAGATGGGTTTATGCTGAAAACGAAGCTTTCCCGACTACCCTGAGCTCACTGCCTCTCAGAATAGCATTTTTCTCCAGCGGGTCTAACCTCTGTTTCCATAGCTACTGGTACACGACATCCCAGGAACGGCACAAACCTCGCCTCAGCAGAGACGGCGGCGAGCGCTGCGAGCCAAGCCAATGGCAAAAGGCCCCCATCCCACAGTGAGACCGACCCCCGGCCACCAGAGCCCCTCCAGCGGCCTCCAAACTGCTCTGTGAACCTCCTGGGCTGCTTCCCAGCATGCAGAGGCGCCTACACGAGTACCACAGAGCTATTTTGGGAAGCCGGCAGGCTCTGGGGTATGAGCCAGCAATGCGAAGAGCTCCAAAGCCGCCTGCTGCAGAGTGAGCAGACAGCCTGGCCCGAGATCCCGCCGGTCATTTTGCCGGCGTTCGACAGTTCCAAGCTTTAGGGAAGAAGCTGCGAGCCATGGGGAGAGCCCTGGCCCTGCAGCAGCCAGCATGAGGCCAGGGATGCTGATGTGGAGGGAACATGTTGGGAGAGGATGCAGCCAGGTCCGGTGCAAGGCTGGCAGCAGCTCCTGGCACAGGGTGGCATCTGCCTGGTGTAGCCTGGGTTAGTAGCCACCGGCACAACAGGGAGCCACGGGTTAGTTGCACGGCACAGGGGGCGGTACCTGGAGGCCATTGCAACAGAAGCTCAAGATCTCTTCAGGGACTACAATACTCCCCTTGACCATTTTAAAGAGATACCTAGAAGGGAGAAGAGTGGCTCTGGTTATGGCAGGACTGGCAGAGACGGAGGTGGCTGTTCCCCAGCGGGGACAAGGCAGAGTGTGTGGTGGGTTGTCACACCCTGTCCCCAACATCCTATGCCAATCTCCCTCCCCCAGAGCACTGCCCCCTCGCCAGCACCTACCAGGGGGCTGTCAGAGCTGAAACAGAGAAGGGCAGACCCAGGGCAGATGCCTGCCATTCCGTGGGGGTCAGGTGCCACGCTCACCAGCCCTGACGAAAGAGTCCCAGCTATTTTGGGGTGCTGGACCAAGCACAGGTTGCAGGGCCGTGGCCAACCCCTCGGCCAGTGACGCTGCATCAGTGCTTCCCATGTTGCTCCATGTGACAGAGGACTGTGCCTTGAACCTCCCCTGGCCAGAGCGGTGACACCACTGCAGTCACAAGACAGCCGGGAGCATATTTTTGGCAGCAGGCAGGGCTGAGGCTGCCACGGGTGGTGCTGGGGGCGGCAAATGGGAAGCACCCGATGCCAGCAATACTGCTGTGCCCTGCTCCAGCCCTTCTGCCTGCAAAGCCCTGGCATTCCCCAAGGGCACCTTGGGTGCCTGCAGGCTCCCGGGCCACGTGCACAGTGACTGTGTCCCAGCTGGACATTGGGGCGGCATGGCAAGGAGAGGCAGCGTGGGAGCTGCAGCAGAAACAAGTGGAAGAGGCTTTATATTTACAGTTTGCTTTTAAACACAACACTGCCAGGCCCTTGGCACACCCCTAGCTTCCCGGCACACATCCCTCTCCCATGCAGGTACAAGCAGGCTGCTGGAGGCAGCAGCTCTTTTCCTGAGGCATGGGATTGACTGATTTTGGCAGGGGGGTTAAAAAAGTGGAAGCTGTAGATTTGTCTCCTGCACCACCAGGAGTTGGGGCATCACATGGAGTACACCCAACGTGGTCAGTACAAAACAAGGGCGCTCAGGTCCCCTACAAACAGATGCAAATGGCACCGTGAGCCTCTCGCAGCCTCCCACTCCTGCCCCAGCAGCACCGGGTGTTGGTTTCCCCAGCCCCATGACTTTTTCCCTAGCCCTGTGACCTCTCTAGCCTTGTTACTGAGGTTTGGGAGCTTCCTGATGGCTCACCTGCCCTTGCAAGAGCCCAGTGCAAGAGTTACTCTCCTGATTAACAAGACGGGTTTGCTGCCCAACTGCAGACACAAGGCGGTGGCTGGGGGCGGTCCTGTTACACCCCATAGCCCCAGCCTACAGCACCAGAAGGACATTCCTTGGAAACCCAAACCTGCTGCTGGCTCGGAAATCGTGTCACCTCGTCCCCTGGGCTGCGTTTAGCAGGAGGGGGAAAAATACCCAGAGCTGTCTGCTTTGCATCATCCCCTTGCTATTTCCCAGGCAGCCCCAGCCCACGCTGCCACCCTGGGGAAGGGGAGAGTCCTGGCCACACTCTGGAGACCCGGAACCATTCAGCCAGTGGGTATTTATGGAGTATTTGTTATCGAAACCAAGTGAGCAAGTGTCTGTCCTCATTAAAATCTCCAGCCTCACTCAGCTGTCACATTTTTAAAGCTGTTGACTGATGCAGCCCTCGGGTCACCATGGCAACGGGATGCAGTACCCAGGCGATGATGCTCTTACTCTGTCACCCCTCGAGTGACCCACTTCTACCCCCCCCAAAAAAAAAAAAGTTTTCCTTAGGAAAAAACGCCTTCCAGCAGAATACTTTCCTTGCCTCATGCCACACTCGCTTCCTGTGCTGCTGAAGGCACAAGGAGCCCACAGAGCAAACCAGGGAAGACACAGAGGGGAAGACACCAACAACTCTGCAAATACTGGGGAGAGGGAGCCCACGGCACCCCACGGCAATCCTATAACCTGGCAGAGGGGTGTCCCACAGCACCAAAACACCCACAAGATCCAGGGAAGGCTTCTGCTGTGAAATTCGGTGCTGTCCTCTCCAGAAATCACCAGGGGACCACCACTGTGCATGAACCTCCAGTGCAAACCCTCATGGGTCCTGCAACTCACCGGGATGACACTGGGCAGAGATGCAGGAGAACAGCTGTTGCCCCAAATCCTTGAGCCCCCTGAAAGCAGGGTGTTTGCTTTAGCCACCCCAAGACAGTGGATGAGAGGGACGGACAAGGGTGAAACTGGGGTGAGGGTCCCAAGTGCTGGGCTTTGGAGGGGCTCAGGGCAGAGCAGGGCAGCCTTGCACCTTGAGCCACCCCCACCTGCCCTCAGAGCTCTCTCGCCAACCCACTGCCACCTCCCAAACACCTAATCCCGATTTTCCCTTACCTGGCTCTGTCTCCTATCCCCACCCCAGCCCCTCAGCGTCACCTTATCCCTCCCTGGAAGTATTTAAAGAAAAAAAAGGGGGGAGATGGTGGGGAGGAAAGAGGCGACAATGAAGTTCTCGTGGGGGATTATTGGTGTATAATTGAGCAATATCCATGGTAACAAGCAAATCTGCACGCGTTAAAAAATTAACCTGACCTACTTTGGGAAATTCTGCCATCTCGACAGGGCAGTGAGGGCTGTCCATCCCCCGAGACCCGGCCCACCAGTCCCAGTGCCGGCAGCGGCAAAGCCCTGGTGCAAGGGGCACTGGAGAGGTCCAGCACAGCTCAGCCCCATCACCCCATGCCCATGGGGATGGAGTAGGGACCCCAGGATGAGAGCTGCTGCTCAGGATGTGGCCCCACTGGGGCAAGAAGGACTGAACTACCAGGTCACAGCATGGTGAGGAAACACAGCAGCTCCCTGCAGCGCGTCTCAGCAGGACCTCTGCAGGGTGGCCAGCCCAGAAGAAAGGCCAGGACACACTGCAAGTGGTATTTCGGGGACCACACATCATGTTTCCCTACAGTTTGTGGAGCAAAGCAAGGCATAGGGCCAGGAAAGTGCACACCGAGGGTCAAAGGCAAGAGTGGGACACAGGATGACTCCTCTTACAAGGGGCTGATGCTTTTCCAACCATCCCCCATGGGAAAGCTTCACTCAGGGTGAGCGCAGCAGAGACACCTCCAGCACCCTCACATCCCTCTCCACCACAGGGTGAAGCATCCCCAGCCCTGGCCATGCCCACAGCCCCATCCATACCCCTGCCCAAGTGCTCTCTAAAGCTCCTGTGAGGCTCCTGGGAAGGCTGGTGCCACTTTGCCGGCACAGGGGCAAAGTTCCCAAGGTAGTGTCCCAGGGGACAAAGGTCTGGCTCCGGTGCAGGGGGAGAACAGTGCCACATGTCACCCCAGTACAGACGTGAACACTGCCATGCCCAAAATTCACATGCACAGGGACACCGAGTACTGCCCAGCCCAGGCACCTTTGCCTTGCCACCCACGGCGTTCCCAGGGAGGAGACTGCCACAACTTCAATACAACCATGATTCAGACCTCCACAGTCGAGCCCACCAAGCTGGAAACCACCACGGGGAGACCAAGCTGGTGCAAAGGTCTGCACCCTGGTGGTCTCACCTGCGTGGTCTCCTCAATGGGGGTCACCGTGGCTGAGACCACTGGAGAGGAAAACACCCAGGTGAACACCGTGGTGGTGTGGTGGTCTCCATCATGGTAGTCCCCATGACCTAGACCACCTCATTTGAGACTACTGGGCTGGAGATCCCCGTGGCATTGTGCCACCCACCCAGCCACCCACGCTGCCCCAGCCAGCCCCAGCACATCCCTCTGCTTTCCCTATGCCGCCACCATTCCCAGCAGCCCTGTGCCCATGCTTCCCAAATATCTGCCCCCGCTTTTAAGTGAGAAGAAGCCGATTCAAGCCAAAGCCCCCTAGCACTCCTCCTGTCACGCCCAGGGAGACCTGGGGGGGTAGGTTGATGTTCCCAGCTCTCACCCGCTGTCCCCGCTGCAGCCGGAGGCTGCCACGTCCCCATGAAAAAGTTGCCAGTGCCGACCAGGACGGAGCAACAGCACAGCTCGCTGCAACAGCACAGCTGCAGCTCTTCCCCCCAGGGCAAGAAAACATCACCCGGGTGAGCAGGGGCGCACCAGGGGCTTTCACCCCTCATCTTCCCCCTGGAAGAGCCGCCCAGCGCCGATGCAAGCCAGGACAAGCCGCCGCTCCACCGCCGGGAGTGGAAGTCTCCACAGCAGCTCCCGCTCACCCTGCCCTGGGGTTCCCCGCCTTGTCCCCAGCTCCCCCAGCTCCCCCCAGCCCTCACCTCAGCCAGAAGAAGCTGAGCATTTGCGGGAGGTGTTGAGGCGACGGCTGGCTCGGAGGAGAAGCGTCCGGACACCTGCGGGCGCGGGCGTCGAGGCCGGGCTGGCGCGGAGCGCTGGGACGGGGCCAGCGCACAGCCCGCACCCCACACCCCCTCGCTTCCTCGAGCACGGCCGGGCAGAACTTTTCTTAAGGTAGCTCTTGGCAGATCTGCGCTCGCCTGGAAAATGGCCGGCGCTCCGGAGGCTGGCTCCGGATGCGGGCGGGAGCGTGCCGGGCTGGCTGCGGAGCCAGGGAGAGCGGCGGCAGGCACAGAGCTGCCGGCAGCGCTGCGGAGCGGGGTGCTGCTGCTTCCTTCATTCCCCCCCACCCAGGGAGCAGCTCCTGGCATGAGGTGCCCTCCCCAGCCCGCTCATCATCCTCTTCTCCCCCCATCACCTCAGCAAGGGGCACTCAGTTAAACTTGCCTAAAAATATCAGTATTTTCCCCAGAGCCGCAGGTGCTGACACCAAGCTCACTGTCCGGAAAAGCCTCGGCAAACTTCTCCAAAGCCAGTCCAATACACACAGCTGCTCCCTGGCCCTGCTGCCTTTGAAGTACCTCTGACAGGGCTTATCACAAAACCCTTTTTTTTTTTTTTTTAAGCAAGGAAATAAAATGCAAATTCCCCTGTCACTGCGTTAATGACTATTGGGTATAGTGGAGATGTTGTCCTATTTGTATTTGATTTACACACTTTTACAAGTGAATCTTGGTAATCAACCTACAAGAGTTTGATCAAAGCTCTCGGCAGGCACTGGCAGCACAAGTATTGCCACTGGAAAGCCAGCAGAGAAATAATTAAGGAAATAAGGCCCCGCTTTTTTTCTTTTTCTTTTTCTTTTTCTTTTTCTTTTTCTTTTTCTTTTTTTTTTTCTTTTTCTTTTTCTTTTTTTTTTTTTTTTTTTTTTTTTTTTTTTTTTTTTTTTTTTTTTTTTTTTTTTTTTTTTTTTTTTTTTTTTTTTTTTTTTTTTTTGTAAGTAAGACTAACAAAGCACTGGAACAAGGCAAAAGCCCCTGCCTCAGCCACCTAAATTTCAGGCTGGATGTTGAAAATGTTCATCAAAACCCTAGACCCAGGCACAGGGGAGGTGGGACACCTGGATACCTCTGCAAGGGCTGGGCCGGGCAGGGATGGAGGTGGGGCCCAGCTCAGGGTGATGCCCCCCTGAGGGAGCTTTGGAGCCTTTGGGGGGTGGAGGAAGCAGCGCTGCACAGCACCAGGTGATTGATCCAATTATGGTGATGGAGATTCTCTCTGGAAGAAGATTGTTGCCTGAGGACTTTAACCCCGCTGAGCGTTCACTGCTCAGCTACTTGGATAAAATCTGCAATTCTTCATTCCGAGAGCAGGAATGGGGAGGCCCTTCCGCCCTGCACAATGCCCTTCCATGTCTTGCAGGTGGCTTTGCACACCTAGATGCGATTAAATTCCATCATTTCAGAAAACATTTCTTTTAAAGCATTCTCTTTTGGGACAGCAAATAAGATATTTCTCACCACGAGGGTTTTCTACGCGCTCACAGCAGCCCAGGTACCCTGCAAACCAGATTGCAGCAAGCGTCCTCCAGAACATCTCCCCACCTTTAGCACGGAGGCTCCTGGCCAGGAAGCTGTTCAGGGATCTCCCCCTCGCTCCTTAGGACTGTTTGTTTCTGTAGCCAGAGATTAGGATCAAAAGGTTTGTTCCACGCAGGGAAAACAATTCTTCCCACTCCTCCGAGTCAGAGGGAACAGCACAATTAGAAACACTTCAGATGCTTGACCTGCGCTCGAGCCTCCAAACAAAAGTTGCAAGGAGAGCGTCGATGTTTTCCAGGCCCAATTAGCATAATGTTGTAATTCCCGAGCTCTCAGGCCGCCTGCATCCCTTCGCCCCGGCCGCCCAGCGAGCGCACACCAGCACCAGCTCCTTCCTTCTGATCCATCACCATATGCCCGTCTTTTACAGTTCTGTGGTGCGTGATGCTCAGAGAGTGGATAATTAGCTAAATGAATTAATTGACATTCATACTTGTAATTAGCAACCGGTTACAAGCAGCTATTCTCCTTGGGACAGCTAAAATTTCTCAGGGATTGGTGTTAAAACACTGGAAAATCGTTCGGGGTAAATAACGAGGGCCGCGAGTGCTGATGGCGCCCGGGCTCTGCCTCGGCTGCGCGAGCCGCCGCACGGTGAACAAGCCCGTGCAGAAGCAGAGCAGGCTGTGGAACGTGTTGGATATGCCGCTGCTGCTCGGGAGGAGGAGAACTTTCCAGCTTCAGAAGAAATCCGGGCCAGATGGGCGGCCTGCAGCCGGCGGCTCCCACCAGCTCCCGGCTAACCCTTTCCACCCCCACTCACCGGAGAGTTCGCAGCGAGGCCCCAGCAGTGCAGGCTGCCCGTGCAAAGCAATGGGAATTGGATGTCGTGAGTGTTAATTAAACCATTAATTACTGCTGAGCAGGGGGGAAAAGAAGTGACCTACTGGTTTTATCACTTCTTGGAGAAGTTGGGAGGATGAATTGCTTCAGGGGCTTGGCAGTGGGCGAAAGGGGCTGCGGCATGAGGTAGATCTTTGCTGAAATGTAGGTTTTCTCAGATTTTAAGGGGATGCTGGCGAGCAGCAGCACGGCGCTGGTGCAGCCACGGATAATCCCAGCACCCCGTGAGGCCATGAGTAGGATGCACACTAGGGACAGGGTTAGTGGAGACTGAGACCTCCTGTACTGCTGGGGAGACCACACCACCAGGGGCTTGGACAGGCTTTCAGGGTGTCCCAAACTGCCCTTAGCAGGGATCCCACTCCCAGCCATGGGATGCAGTCATCTGGATCCCACAAGCCCCAACAATCAGCACCCACAGCCTCTGGAGTCACAGCCCCTGAGAGGGGATCTGCAGGGACCCCACGCCCCCACAGTGTAGCAGGGGTGGGTGAGCCGAAGGTCTCTTCGCCCTGGAAAAGGCCCCCCAAAACCTGGGTGCCGATGGGAAGAAAGGAGGGCAGCACACAGGCACTGCCATACAAATGGCTCGTCATGGAAAAGAGGAGAAAAAGTGATACTAATGCACTTCATGCATCAAACTCTCATGTCTTGCTGCATCAGGGGCTCTGCACCACCAGGGGTGAGAGCCTGGGCTGGGGGTACAAAGGACACCAGGGAGGATGAGCCCTCCAACCACTTGGGGACCAGCATTGGGGTGCTCTGCCCTGCACCACCCTCCGATCCCAACAGGCTCTGCTACCCACGGCGGCTGCAGCAGCTCAGGCTGGCACAGAGGCCGTGGCATAGGGTGACAGGACAGGGTGACAAACTGGCACCCCACGAGCCCGGGTCTCCCCCAGGAAAGGGCTCTCCCACGGCTCCTGGCATGGGATCAGGGCCGCATCACTCTGCCAGGAGTCCTGTTCTTGGCTCCTCTTAGCTAGCCAAGCTTTAGATTTCCCTGGCAGCGCCTGGAGTTTAAAGGCTGGGGAAAGGGACAAAAAAAAGCCAGTCTCAGAAGAGAGGCAGTGGGAAAGGCTGGGCCAAAGAGCTGTCATGCCACCCCTTCAGCTACTACACACCCCAGTACGTTCTCAAACACACTGCACAAGATAGCAGGGAGGCTAATTTTTCCTTAGCTGCAGGCAAAAAAAAAAAAGAAAAGAAATCAATCACAAGGTAACCTATTTTTCAACTCCTCCATTGGTATTTACCTAATTTCAGGGCTGGCTTGCCCACCCTGCCAGGGAGAGGATGAGGGAGGCTGTGTGCCACGAGGCTGAGCCAGGCTCTGGCTCGCTGTGGGGTTTAGTTTGGGTTTAATTGAGACACCAAAGCCCAGAGCAATGAGGGCTCGTTTGAACGGGACAGTGTGTGACATGGGGCACCCAGGCAGAGCCCAGCCCTGACGGGGATGGGGAGCACCAGGGGTTCCTTGGTGCTTGCAGGGCAGCAGGGAAAGCCCAGTGGGAAGCAGGACTTTCTGTAGAAGGTTTGGGAGGCGCTGGTGGCCCATGTGGGCAGGGACTTGCAAGGGGGGTCCATGGGGACAGGAGCACTCAGGGGGTACAGGAGGACAGGGCCATCCCAGGGCAGTCCACGAACACTTGGACACCCCTGGGCACATGGGGACAGGACACTGGGGGTACACAGGGACAGAAACACCTGTGGGGGGACACACGGACACGGGAGGGCACACGGCATAGGACATCCCCGGACACAGGGACACAGGATCCTGGGGGTACACAGGGACAGGAACCTCCCGAGGACCACACGGACAAAGCGCCTCAGGGGGACACAGACACCCTCGGGGGAAACACGGACACGGGCGGACACTCGGACACAGGACACGGTGGGACACACGGACACAGACACCCTCCGGGGACACACGGGCACGGAGGGACACACGGACACAGGGGGACAGACGGACACAGACACCGCCAGGGGACACAGGGACACAGACACCCCCGGGGGACACACGGACACGAAGGGGCCAGGAGGGTCCCTGCACCCTCCGGGGACACACGGACACGGAGGGACACACGGACACAGGGGGACAGACGGACACAGACACCGCCAGGGGACACAGGGACACGGGGGGAGACACGGACACAGACCCCCCCGGAGGACACACGGACACGGGGGGACACATGGACACAG
>WEIT01007331.1:1136-13515 GCA_013389985.1 Dryoscopus gambensis
CACAAATATTTTACCCCAATTCCTTGTGAAAGCATGTCCTGACATGCCCATGTGTCATGGTTTAACCCCAGCTGGCAGCTTCAGGCTATGCATCCACTCACTCAGCCCCCACCATGCACCCAACAGGGAGGAGGATGACAATGAAAAGGTAAATCTTGTGGCTTGAAATAAGAACAGTTTAATAACTGAAACAACCCAAACATCATCATCATCATCATCATCATCATCATCATCATCATCATCATCATCATCATCGTCATCATCCAAACAAAAAACAGGGAGGGGGAGGAATAAAACCAAAGATAAACAAATGATTCACAACACACAATTGCTCACCACCCAATGCCCAACCTGTTTTCCAGCAGTGAGCAGTGAATTCCAGCCAACTCTGCCCAGTTTATGCACTGGAATGGTGTTCTGTGGTATGAAATATCTCTTTGGCCAGTTCAGGTTAGCTGTCGTGGCCATGCTGCTTCTTGGCTTCTGGTGCATCTGCTCACTGTAAGAGCACAGGACTCTGAGAAGTCCTTGCTTTGGTGAGCTCTACTGAGCAACAACTAAACCATCACTGTGTTGTCAATATTATTCTCATACTCAATACAAATGTCACCACTGTACCAGCTACCAAGAAAGAAATTAACTCTATCCCAGCCAAAACCAAGATGCCATGGGATGCAGAATGCACTCACTCACAGACAGACAAAAGCACAGCTATCCTATTAGATGCCAAGAATTCCAGGTGGGAAAACAATTTTTTTGGAGTCTTGTATCTCTTGGAGATAGGAAATTTCTTCAAGCCAAAAAATGCTTCTGCTCTGTGTTTCCTCCCCTGCATCGATTTAAGGAGGAGGGTTAGATAATGAACACGGTAAAGGAGAGGTGACTCTTGAGTCTGTCACTTGGAGCAGGGATAAGACTCCAAAAGGAGTCCAACAGCAGCTTTCAGTAAATGAGAAAGCCTTGCTTTGATGGACACACACAGGTGAGTGCCCAGAATGAATGAGCAGTTTACTATCATTCCGTCCCGTTAGATGAGCTTCTGTAACTGGCCACGTATGTATTCTTGGCTTGTGTGACATATGAGCTTAATCCTGGCTAAAAATATGGCTAAATTTGGCTAAAATACGCTTCCTAGAAATTTTAACGTTCTGAGAACATACATAGTCAGTTATAGCAGGAGAGTTAATAGAGATAATTTCTGAAGTTACCAGACATGAACATTTTTGATTGGTGTTCATTTTGAGAGATGAGAAATTGTCTTTTTCCACAAATTTTTAAAATATGTGGGGCTCCAGTTTCTTATTCCAATGAAAAAGAGCAGTGAGTTTAACGCATAGGAGAATGCATGAAATACCAGGTTCTGCTGACATTACTTTCTAGCCTTTCAGAAAATGCCCAGCCCTTCACATTTACTCATGACCTAAAAATTAGCCCAAGTGGTGTCATTTTTCAACCTGTTCCTACCGTTGCCTGGGGTTATCTCTAGAATGTCAAGGCCTTACTCCTCTTGGCCCTGCAATTTGTGTCATCAGTGACATCCATGTGAAGAGAAATTCATCAGTCTCTTAGTGGACAACTCAGTGCAGCCACCAAGACATTTCAGCCTAATTCTCTGTTACTGTTTCCTTGCTGGCATCATAGGGAAAGATAAGGAAGAGGTGTAGCCAGTGATGCAGAGAGATTGGTACACTCTTCCGCTGTGTTTACAGGGTACAGACTGTCTTCTTCCAAGATTTCTCAATCTTCCTCTTCTAGAAGTTGCCAGCCTAAAATAGCAAAAGCAGCAGCTACTGAGATTCCGATCTATTTGCCCTCATTTTGCATGACACTTGATCCACTCTTTTAGGCCTCTGAGCTGCTCTCTAGGAAGAAGTGTAAAGCTGAAGAGAGAATAAGAGAAGCCTGCCCATGGAAACTAAGAGGAAAAGTTATAAATAACTTTTTTTATTATCTTAAGTTCTGCATGTGGGCGTGATTCTTCAACCTTGACCTTGGTTTAAATAAAAATAAAATTAAAAAGGATCAGCTCTTTCTTTACAGCAGAGACTTATTATGTACCATCTATAATGCTTATACAGTTCATGAAAGTAAATTTGAAAGGTAATGAAGGAGACTTTAACAATGCAGAGCAGCTGAACAAATATATAACAATTCCTTGAATGAATGATTGGATGATACCTAATAGCAGGGAGTTTGCAATAGTACAAGATTATCCTCTGATAATTCTTCAGTTCTGACTGTGGCTGCCTGATAATCCCCGAAGCTTCTAATCTGCAGGATCTGAATCCATAAAGAATGACAAAAAAACTTTACAATCAATTATAGTTACTTCCACAGAGCCATTAGTCAGCAGGTGAAATAAGTATGACCTTTTTAACTTCAAAGTCATGTCAGAAGGAAAAAAAAATATACATAAAACCCCTCAATCCTCTTAGAATTTGAAATAAAGTTTCCGTTTTTAATATAAAGTTTATTGCTTTTTGAGTTTGAAAGATAGTTTTCTTTTTATTTCTTTTCCAGATGTTAATTTGTTTCTTTTAGCCTGAAAATCGTATTAACTCCAAGCCTGCAACCAGAATCTGTTCATTTAATTGAGAGGTGGATGAACAATTTCTAGCAAAATGGTGGGGGATAGGGTGAGAGAGTCCTTGCCCTGTGTTTCAAACTCCCTTCTAAACCCATTTGTGTCAGTAACTTTTCCCAAACTGAAATTCAGTCTTTCAAACCTTTTCTTGTGATGATTGTTTTCCAGAATATTCCTTCAGTTATCTAACTTCCCTTTGTCATATGAATGTCTGTTGTTTTCTTTTTTTTTACTGTCGATGTATTTGATAGTAGGGAGTATTTTCCTTTTAATTCTGTAACAGTGAAAATGGTGGGAAGAACCTCACCTCTAGCAGACTTTGGAAAACAAATCTAGAGTCATATAGACTGCAGCTATTGCTCTCTGGTTCACTTTTCCATTTAAATAGGGCACAGTTTTATAAAACTTTGGAGGCACCAGCAAGGTATTAATGATTCTTAGCTTGGGACTTGACAGTGGGAACTGAAGCTTCAGAATTCAGGAATTTAGTCTGTGCCTCCCTCAAGATAACAAATACAGAACTGCATGGCAATTTAGCTTACTTGCTTAGTGTTTTGTCTTGTTATCTACCTTTGTTATGTATTTATCAGCAAACGTCTGATTATCAGTTTAAACAGCATATGGTTGAATAGAAATACCAGTTTCACATGCAGAGCTGGATCATAAGATACAAAATACCTAAGGTACTGAAATTACTGAGAGATAAACATTTTCAAGTTTTCAGTAATGTGGTGGTTTGAACCTGATTGAGTTGATGAACAGTCGTTTAGACCAATAACACTTCTTGAAATTTACATATTCAAACAACGTGGAGAGGCAGGAACTTGCCTTTGGTGTTCGAGCTTCCCACGGGATAAGGGGGGGAAAGATGGGCCCTGGGGCTCCATCTCTGGGAGCAGTCCCAAGCCCCTCCCCTTTCCCGGCCCCAGGGCATGGGCCCCGGATGGCTGCAGGCAGCCCCTCTCAGAGCCACGAGCAGCTAAGAAACAACCTTTAAGCTGCTGCATAACCGATACCGCCTGGCGCAGCTTCTAACACCTGGAGACCCCTTCCCCCCTCATGCAGCCCCACGCAGATCCTGGCGGGAGCCAAGAGAGAGCTTTCCTGCAACCAATGTAACTAGAGTAGAGCTGAGGAACCAGCCGCACAAAGATAAGGAGGCTTTTTTCCTCCAACATAAAGCCTGAAGAAAATCATGGAGACCTCAAGGTCAGAGGGAAAGAGAAAGTAAGTTATGAGAGATGGAGCTGAAGATGGCAACGGGAATAAGGGGCAGAGTCACGCGCCCAGTGCAGAGCTTAAAAATACTTTTTTTAGGCCATGGTAAAAACTGTAATATCATATACTGTTCCTTTTCTCTGTAATCCACTTAAAGACATGGGGGGATGAGAATTTTGTGTGCAGCCTGTGGAAAAAAGAAATGTGACCATGCTAGCTCACCTTGGAGCTATATGAGACTTTTAAGAGATTTTGTGAAGAAGAGAGCAGTTGCTTTTGGGCTAGAATTTGCCTATTGTACAGTCACCCCAAGACACTTATCCTTAAAAAGCTACACCCCATGTATGGCCCATGCTGGCAGTGTGGGAAGACTGCAAGATTCATGGGAGAGATGCTTTTTCACGGCAGCAGAATTTCCGGGTGGGTCTGTTGCCCTTTGAGCAGTTCGGAAACCACGTGAAGCAAAAGAAAATCTTTTTTCCTTAAATAAGGGAGAGACTTTTAAGAACTGTAATACTGAGCAAAATCATAGTTTGTTATCCTTTGTGCGAGTTGGGTAAAAAGGAGAGGTGGTGGAGGAAAAAGGGGGGTTTGCTTTAATTTCTTATTATTTCTTTTTTACTTTTAGTTCTGTTAATAAATTTCTTTATGTTTCTTAAAGTATGGAGCCTGCTTTGCATTCCTNAGCAGTTGCTTTTAAGCTTGAATTTGCCTATTGTGCAATCACCCCAAGACACTTATCCTTAAAAAAGATACACCCCATGTGTGGCCCATGCTGGAAGTGTGGGAAAACTGCAACATTTGTGGGAGACATGTTTTGCACGGCAGTAGAATTTTCGGGCAGGTCTGTTGCCCTTTGAGCAGTTTGGAAACCATGTGAAGCAAAAGAAAACCTTTTTTCCTTAAATAGTGGAGAGACAGAATTCTAAGAACTGTGATATGGACCAAAATCATAGTTTGTTATCCTTTATGCGAGTTGGGAAAAAAGGGGGAGGTGCTAGAGGGAAAAGGGGGTTTGCTTTCCTTGTTATTTCTTTTTACTTTTAATTCTGTTGGAAATAAACTTCTTTATATTCTTTAAAGTTTGGAGCCTGCTTTGCATTTCCTCCTGATCCTTATCTTGCAGAAGATAAAAAATGCAAACAAACCCGCTACACTTAATTGGTGATTCCACCCGGTTACGAACTGAACCCTCTACAAGTAAGTGGACCTAAATGACTTGCTCAAAATCAAATGAGAGACCTACAACTAGAAAAGTAAAATCCTCATTTTTGATGTCTTAGATGAGCATCCCAACACACTTGACTCTACTGTGGGCATCTGTATCTTAATAAAGCAACCCAGTCTCTGGATTAGAAAACCTGGATTGTGGGAGACTTCCTTTTAGCTGTTACCTAACAGGTTCCATTTTTTTCTCATCCTTAATGGAAATTGAGGGAATTGAGAAACTGATACACTCACATTATTCACTACCACAGTTTGATTGTACCAATACTGCATTCACATCAATGTTACAAACAGCTCTGCTTTACTATAGCTTGATAGCGATGCACACTAGAAAGATGATGGACATTTTATCCAACACACATCATTGCCTTGATTTGTATTCTGGCAGAGAATGAGTAAGAAACTGGAGATGGGGAAAAAAAGGACAAAGACAGAACAAAAGCTAACCCCTGGCCACCTCCCTGACGAGATGAGATAATCATGCTGTCCACAAGAAAAGCCCTTCAAATGAACAATAATTTAAGTGCATTTCCTCCTTGAAGTCACCTTGACATGCTGAAATACTCAAGTTTAAGAAGAAAAAGACATCAAAGGGCGCTCATTAGAAAATGTGACTTTTGATGGATAATTTAAGTGACAAAGTAAAGTTAAGTGTTTGAAGCAGAGAGGTCTTGCCAACATAATGTTTTTCACAGCTGCAATAAAACTGGGGACTATTCTGTAGCAGCTGCAGAAATTTGTTTGTGACAGTTGAAAATGCAGTTGGCCAACTCATTGCTGCTTTTTAAGAGAATATCCTGTCCTTCAGTCCAACATAATCAGCACCCATTTGCAAGTGCTGCATAAAAGGATATGCACTAGGAAAAGGATAAAAAACTTCTCAGTGAGTGACAGCTGAATTTTCTTAATGCAGTGCTCCATGGGATGTGGACTGGGTCAAACAGGAAAAAAGTTCTTCTAATCTTGCTGGTGCTCATGACAATTGATGATCTTTTTAGTTCCATGGGAATAAAAGGATTCCTTCAATACATTAAAAAAAAATACGATAAAACAAAAGTTTATGGAGGATAACAACAATTGTTTGACATCTCTTTGAACACAATAATTTTAATTCCATCTGTAGATATTGAAAAGAAAATCAGTTTTATATTAGATTTTACCCTGTACTTGCCATGCCACTTTGAAAATGGATGTGTGACCTTACAGAAATGCCTTTCTTACTGATAATGCTGCAGGGATTCCGGACCTGGAAAGATAGTACAGATGAACAAAGTGTCAGTTAGTAAATTAATTTCGTGTACCTACATGGTAACACTTTTTCCCTTATGTTCTGTTTAATTTCATTGAACCTGGTTTGGTTTAGGTCACTAATGACTTGTAGTACTGTGAATTTATCAAAGTTGCTGTGGGAGAACTGGAAAGCAAAGTGAATTACTAACAGAAACTGAAAAAACACACACAGTTTTTTCTCTGTCTCCACTTAAGAAGAGCGCTGATAGCACACTCCTAGAAGTAATGCTCCCACCCATAGCTGTTTGTAGAGGATCCCACCCTTGGTTTCTTGAATTGAATCACAATCCATTGACTTTCGATCGGAGCTTCCCACTGATGGCAAAAAGCCCTCAACCAGGCTTCAGAGTCAGCACCATCTTTCAGTAGGACTGCTCATAAACCACTATTCTGCTCCATCAGTTTTACCTGGCTTTTCATGCACCGGGAACTTTACTATGCTAAGCTCTGCATTCAAGAAACTAACAGATAAATTTAAGTAAAACAAGCTCAGGAAATTAAACTGACCTTTCTACTTTTAATATGTGTAAGTGAAAAAAATCAGCGTTCAAAATTCATAGTCGATGTTCACATTATTAAATAAAAGAAAAATTAATAGTTTTAGAAGTATTCAGTGACTCTTTAAATTGTGACAATAACATCATGAAATCAGTTGAAATTGCAGATTAATTGCACCCAGAAAATTGCCATCCATCATTCTGAGAATGTTTTAATATGTTGAACTCCAAAGCTGAAAGTTGTGTTAAAAAATAATATTTTGGTTCATAAAAACTGAAGAGACTTCTTAAATACAGGAAAGAACTGCACAAAGATAAACTGAATAAGGAAGAAGAAAGGAAATTTTAAAAAGCCTGCAGCTAAATTAATTTCATAAATCCTAAATCATAGTAGTATATAGAGATCCTTATGGGGAAAAAAACAACCACAACCAAACCTGCCAAAACCCCTTCAAAGTGATGAAGTTTAAAATTCCTTGTTTAAATGACTGCTAGCACAGACACAAAAAGAGACAGTTTTAACATATCAGCCAAACTGGAGAAGTGGAAAACTAAAAAACCCTTCTACACCTGAGCAGAAAATTCTGACACATTGTGCTGAGAATTTTCTCCCAAGTTCTTATTGCTTTGAAATAAAAAAGCAATAAATCCCAGGATTAAAAAAAGGAAGATGGAAACAGTGGCGCCAATAAAATTTACAAACTCAAATAAAGGATTTCTCCATCCTTTTAAATATCCTACAATAAACTCATAAAAACCTAGTTTCTTAAACAAGAGGAAAATGCTTTCATTTATCATACTCACTATGTAAAAGTCATTGTTTCAGAAGCTACACTCTTTGCTTCTGATAAGGTTATACTATTACTTTCCAGCTCAAGTCTTACCTGAGGCCCACAGTAATGCTTATTACATATACAATAGAGCCAAGGAATGAGTGAATTGCCTCAGTGAATACCTGAATGGACTAGCTCAAGCCTTTAGACAAAGTTTTAGATTTATCGGAAGTCACTACTGTTTCTCCTTATTGAAAGTTTTTACACTTCCAAGTTCCAGAAAGCAGAAAATATAAAAGATGTTCTCTCAGTATGAAAACTTGATCATCTATTTTTACCACAGAATCACGATTTTTCTATGTAAGCACCTTTACAAGAAAAAAAAGCCACAGGGTTATTTCACTCAACAGAAAAGGCTAGATAAACCTAATATGAAAGGTGAAATCAGGTCAATTAAAATAAAAAATAAGTAAATACTTTTAATGAAGAAGGAAAACTATGCACAAAACTGGCTTATTCACATATTTTTGGTCCTCAGATCAATACTGAATGCTTTTCTGGAAAAGATGTTCTAATCAAAGACACGCTTCCAGGCTCAACCCTGGAGTCAAGCATGAAATTCTCTGACTGATGCTACAGAGCAGGTTAAGCTGGGCTGCTGTCATTATTTCTTGTTGAAGATGGTGAAAGTCCAAACTAAGAGAGATGTGTGCTAGATTCACTATTCAGATAAAGGAGAACTGAACAGGAATGTCAGAGCTGCAGCCTCTGCCACAGTGACCATGAGTTAGCATTGAAGAGGAAAAAAAGGAAGGTGTTACCAACAGAAAGATCCTGTGTATCAGGAGAGTAGGTTTGGGCAGTTGGCATGTGTGAAAGCTTAAAGTCTGCCCTGGAAGACAAAATCTTCAAGGGCAGCCTCCTCAAAGCACCAGAATGATCCATCTTGATCTAGGCAAAACAGGCCAGCATGGCCAGGGGCCAGGTTAGCTCGATGTGGAACTGTGAGTAATAACACTGAAACACTGTCCAGGCATCCAAGGATTGAATTAAGAAGGCCATATCCCAGCTGGAGTTAAAACTGGTGAGGAATGTCAAGGGCAACACTTAGTAAGAGAAAAGAATACTTTCAGCAAGGGGAAGACCAAGGTTAACACAGGGTTGCTGCTGAAAGAACAGGAGTCATTGAGCTAAAGACTACAGGAAAATCTTAGATGCTCAAGGTTTGCCTGCATTTCTACTGGCAAAAAATAATTCCAGGTTTCCATGACTTGATAGGCTGGAGAGTTGGGAGTTGAGAAACCTAATGAGGTTTAAAGGAAAGTATAGGGTCCTGCAGCTGGGGAGGAAGAACCCCAAGCACCAGCAGAGGATGGTGGCTGACCTACTGGAGAGCAGCTCTGTGGAGAAAGTCCTGGGAGCATTGGGAGGTGACGAGTTGACCATGAGCCAGCAAGGTGACCTTGCAGCCAGGAGGGCCAATGGTATCCTAGGGTCCATCAAGAAGAGTGTGGCCAGCAGGCTGGGGAAGGGAATCCTCTCTCTGCTCCGCCCTGGTGAGACACATCTGGAGTCCTTTGTCCAGTTCTGGGTTCCTCAGCAGAAGAAACACATGGAGCTACTGGAGCAGGTCCAGTGGAGGCTACAAACATGCTTTGGGATCTGGAGCATCTCTTTAATGAGGAGAGACTGAAGGAGCTGGGCCTATTTATTCTGAATGAGAGAAGTCTGAGAGGGGATCTCATTAATGTGTAGAAATATCTCAAGGGAGGGTGACAAAAATGGTTCCAAACTCTTGTCAGTGGTGCCCAGCGACAGGACAGGGAGCATTAGCTATAAACTAAAACACAAGAAGTTTCACCTCAACATGAGGAAGATCTTCTTTATGTTGAGGGCAGCAGAGCACTGGAACAGCTGCCCAGGCAGGGTGTAGAGTCTCCCTCTCTGAAGACATCCAAACCACCTGGACATGTTCCTGTGTTACCATCTCCAGGTGACCCTGCCTCAGCAGAGGGGTTGGACTGTATGATATCCAGAGGTCCCTTCCAACTGTACTAATTCTGTGATTCTGTGAAGTTGGAAGGACAGGTGGTTAATGAAGACCTTCCCTGGGATCAGCAGTAGTAGTTTAACACCTTTGCCAGCAGTCTGAACTATAGTATAAACCAAGCCCTCACTAAAGGAAAATAACTCCTTGCACCAGTACAGGCTGGGGAATGGCTATGTAGAAAAGGACCAAGACTTTTGCTGACACAAGGTATTTGTGACATCTTGACAACCCAGGCCAACCAAACACTGAGCTCCATTAACAAAAGTGTAACCAGCATGTTTTAGGAAGTGACTATGACACTCTGTCTGACACACTCATATGCCAGAGTCATATATGGTCATATGGAATCTTGTGCCCAGTTTTGGCCTTCAAGAACAAAAAATCCAAACAGTGAGTTTGGGAGGGGATCACCAAGAAAAGGCTGGAATATATCACTTATACATTATTCTGGAAAAGACAAGGATAAGTATTATTCCAGCCTCCATCTACACCATGATAGAGATGAAAGAACTTGACTCTCAGAATTATACACAGAACAGGCAGGAGGCCATAGCTCCAATATGTGGCAAGAGAATTTTTCATTGCACAAAAAGGAACAATAAACAACATAATGATAAAACTGGTTAAGCACTAGAACAGGTTGCGAAGAGAGATGAGAAAGGTCTTAAGCCTTGGACATCTTCAAAACTTGTCTGAAAGAAAAACTGAGCAGCATCATCCAGATTTGCATCTTTCTGTGTTCAGCATATGTTTGGATGGTCTTCAAAGGTTGCTTGGAGCCTAATTTTTTCTGTGATTTTTTTTGACTTTAAAATCCATGAATCTGTGTTTTTCTTTGATGGAATAGTGAAGAGTTTAAAGTGTATTGCACTGTTTTTATGGGGAAGGATTTTGCATGTAAATGTCAACATTTTCTGTTCTCGCTGTTAAGGGACAAAATAGATGTACATATTCACTGCACTTTAGTAAAATCAGTCTTGACAAGTGCCTGTATCCATGAACAGTGTAAGATAGATAATAATGTTTTTTTTCCTACTGTAAACAGTCTCAGTTAAGTGGAAATCTTAGTTACAAGCTTAAGTTCAATTCTAATAAATCATACAGGCTGAAAGGTGAACTAAGTTACAGTCAAGAAATAAGTTTCAGAATAATTGTTTGAGCACAAGAGTTTGACTAAGAAATGGAGACAGTACAAGCATACAAACAAAATGAAATATGATAAAAATAAAATAAAACAAAATAATATAATTTCCATTAATGATAGCTAATTTTTCTACAGCATCTTTTAGTCAAAGATTTATAAACTGAGATCTAAAAAGGACTTTGCAATCTCTGTGTTCTGAGTAGCGGTAAAGAATATTTTTTAATAACTTCTGAAGTAGAATACACAATCAAAAATCAGATGTTTATGCTCCTAAGAAGTTCCTTGAGAGAAGTGTATCTCAGCATGACATTCACAAAAAGACACCTGTTAAATGACTTCCTAGAATCTTATTTTTTCCTGCTATTTGAACCTTACTCATTATATATGTTCCTTAATGCAAGACTGTATCTTAGGAAGTCTCCATAGGTGTTGAAAAGGGCTCATTCAAAGCTGATTTTATGCAACAGCTCAAATATTTGAGCATTTGTGGAGAAAAAAGCACAGACTCTTAGAAAAGGTACAAACTGATAACTTTCTTGTGTCCACACAGTATCCAGCTTTTGAATTATAGATAACTGTGACACCACTTCTTTCCTCTTCTTCCTATTCACCTGCATCAATATCATTTGCAATCTTGGGGATGTGAGTAGAAATTAAAAAATGTTAGTATTTATATAAACATAAAGCATGAATATATAGTCTGGATGCCACAAAGAGCCCTGTGTTCTTTAAGGATTCATATTCACTGGGGAGTGATAATATAAAATATACTTTTTAACGTTGTAGATGAAGAAACATGCACATAGGGAACTTCATTCTAGCAAAGAAGCTAAAGTGATCCTCATTTTCCTTTGTTCCCTTGCTAATTCTTTAGTTAATCTTGAATTTGTTCATACATGAGAAAATGTTAAAGGCGAGAGTACAAGTCTCTCTTCTGGTGATGAGTTTTATTTTCCCTCAGGAATCCTGACTACATCTAAGAGGAGAGTAGCAAAAGAATCCCTCCTGCAAAAGCCCCGTATTGCTTTCCCAAGAAAATTCACGTGATATGGCTCGTTTATCCTCTTGACATTTGGGTTTGAATGATCGCCTTACTGACTGCAGATTTAGTCAAAGAAGTTTGGAAAGCACATCAACACACCGTCTGTGAATTTCTGCTTTTCTGGTGCTTTATGTCACTTTGTACAGATACAAGCCTTCATTCAACTGTCCACACTGGGTCAAGGCCATCTGACATTTAACTCCATACTTGTCCAGAGGGGAAAAAGTCCTTTGTGAATATAGTATTTTAAAGACATCAGATACATACGGACAGCTCTACAAATCTTCACTCTGCAAGCTGAGCCCCTATTTAGAATAGAGTGGTCATTTATTTATTTAATTTTCCAACATACAGTAGTAATATTAATAATAGTTGTCATACTTACCATTACTTTTTGAGCAGAACAATCCCACTCAGTCAGTTTACAGTGTGATACACTTTTGATGTAAATCACAGAATACTAGAATGGGAATTAGGGGATCTGGATTATATTTATGGCTCTACTATAACCTGCTCTGTGACCCTTAATAAATCACAACACCTTTTGTTATCCT
>WEIT01007331.1:22214-33328 GCA_013389985.1 Dryoscopus gambensis
CCTTGTGTCCTGTCAGTGGTCACCAGAGAGCAGAGATCAGTGCCTGCCCTCCTCTTGCCCTCACAAGGAAGTTGTAACTGTGATAAGGTCTCCCCTCAGTCTCCCCTTCTCCTAACTTTCTCTTTTTCAGCCCCACTTGAAATGACGCGAAGTTTTCTCTAAGCATATAGACTCCTTGCCATGATTCCTCAGGTCTTGTATTTCCATTTCTGAAGCAGTGCCTTATTAGGCTTTCTACACAGAGATCCACGTTTTGTCTCCCTCCTTCCTTCCCTGTTAAAGGGTGTGCCGGCTTTCCAAGACTGTTATGGCTATGGCACATCTGCATGAAAAGGAGATAAAGGATTTCAGGAAGGTGTTTTCAAAGGTTCAAGTGGCAGACAAGCACAATATTCCTATTAAGGATTTATGTGTACTGAGAAACTTCAAAAGTCTTGAATTTAATTTCCTGGCTTCTGGAGCTAGCATCACCCTGCTTTCTGTATTTCATTTTTTTTCGCAACTTTCCATTCAATAGTTTAAACTTACAATGTTATTTTCAGTAGTTTGGTTGGTATGTTGATTTTTTATTCCTTTTTTTCAGTCCCCTGGGAAGTTAAACTGTAGACAGTATTACTTAGTGATTCATCTATAGTTCCTTCTTGAACCAATACCTGCTTGTTGCTTAGGACTTACAGATGTTTTGTAGAGATACTGTAAAAGGCAAAGAGTTCTCAGCCTCCAACAATACAGATTTTAAAGTCATAAACCCTCCAGTTTCTGAGAAAATAATGGAGAACTCACACAAAGAGAGCAGGCGGGAAGGGGAAAGATTAAGAAAAGGCAGAAAAATACCACCTTTTTTATTTACTGTGTTTGACTTAGATCTCATAAATTCTCTTTAATGTAATGATATCATTTTTTTCTCATTCCAAAGGAAAAAAAAAAGATCTTTCAGATCAAAATTTATCACAGTAAAAATAAAAAAAAATGAAACAAACCAGCATAAAACATTTAACAGCAACATTTAATAATGTATACAATAAAATATTGCACTAATATATTGACAAATACAGCAATAAAGTATTCATGTGATTATGCTTCATCAGTGCAACAGCCCTTCCTCCTTGTCTTTCAAACAGTTTGAATAAAGTCTCTCCCCTCTAATCAACAGTTTCACCATAATCCTATAAAAACAAACAAACAACACACTAGAATTTAAAATACATATTCCCAAACTAATTTTCTTGTGACAACAAATACAAACTAAGGTAGCTGTAATTTATTTTTGGTTTACACCAGGGTAAGTGAAATGAGAACTTATTCTGTAACAGCTTGATTAGGAAAATATTGTAGCTGCAGTTTTTTTATACTCATTTTCACCACTCTCGGGAAAAAATGCAAGAGCTACTGTCACCACTTTCCAGATGCTGACTGAAGCATGGGAAGAGGAATTGTCCGACCTATGACCGAAATCTACTCTTGAAGTGGCAATGTCCAGCTCACTGCTGCACTGTCTGGAGGCAGCTAGACAGCTGAAATTGACACAGGCTCTGGAGGGTACAGGTGGGTAAGAGTGAGGCATCTAAAACTGCAGTTGATAACAGACAGTATCCAGAAACCTCTTCAAATCCATTTCAGAGACAGAATCTCACTCTGGGCTGCTGGAGGCTTCTCTCAGTTTCAAATCCTCTCACATAATTAAACAAGCCAGGTCGGTTCTTTCTCATATCAACAAGGAAAGGTTCATAAGGCTAAAGCACTCTTACAGTCCATGTCTGCTCATGATTCAAGCCTCCTTTTCCTCTGAACATCTAAGAAACCATCTGCACATAAGAGATTCTATTTAATGGTTGGAACATAAAGGGTAAAGCAGATAACTGAGTGAGAAACCCTTCTTTCAAGCATTTTAATTATTATTTTCATATGAGCTCTCTATCACCAGATCTTATCAGCAACTACTTCATATATCCCAGCTGTCTTATGGAATTGAAATATTCAGGGAGGATAAGGTCACTTAGAAGTACTTTTTTTTTTTTTTTTCTTTTTTTTTTTTTTTTTTTTGAATGTGGTGGTTTCTTCAGTCACATTTGCTCCTTAGGACTGAGGAGATCCTGGCATGTTGTTGCAGATGGATGAAACGAATGGAATCTGGTGCCACAGTTACACCTATACATGTGGTCTGATACCTTTAGTGTGCTCGCAGACATGTCATTGCCAAAGATAGTTTGGGCTTTTCAATACAGAAAGCCAGATATTTAATTCACATATAGTAAAATATTGCATCACACCATAGTTTGTGAAAAGGACCATTCAGAAATCTCACCTGAGAAAATATGTAAGAATTCAGTTTTGTGTTTTCAAGAAGTCAGTGACTGCTTCAGCAATAGAAAAGTTATATGTAGCAGAAATAACAATCTTCTCCTCAGGTTTGTGAGAGAAGCTCCAATAGCATTGTTAATGGCTTTCAGACGTGTTTGGAATTAATCCCTTGCATCTGTTTGTCATCTTTTTCAGATTTAATGACTTGATGCTTTACTAGGTAAACAAAGAGGCTCTCTTCCTCACACATGCTACTTAGAGCAGTGTGCATACCTGTAAAATGAAAAGGTGGCTAGACTGAAAATGTCATTTTCTGTGACTTTGTTATGACCTCTATTCAAGCCAAATTCTAGTTCAACATGAGTTACCGCAGTCTGATGGATGGAGTTGCAGCTATTGAGTCTGCTCCTGCACAGGCCAGGAGAGACACAGGCGTGCTTGCAGCTAAATCTAGACATCAGAGATGCAGAAATCAGTATCTTACCTACCCACTCATCTTCCATTATACTTGGTGAAGAACAATAGACACTTCCAGGTCACAATTCATCTGATCTCTTAAATCTCTACTTTGGTATGAGATGAATTGCATCCTAGAAATGCTCACTGACTATGCAGAGCCTCTAAGGTGATATCTGCATTGTAGACACCTACAATTAATCATTTCTGTATGGGTTTAAAGATGGTGGAAAACTGAAGTTAGTATTGGAAGTCCCTGTCTATTCCTTATGTTAAAGTCACTGTAACCCTGCTACTTTATGAGAAACAAAGCTTTCGCTGATAATTGCAACAGAGAACTCCTTTTATATGTAAAGAGGACTTTTTTTAATGGGAGAAAAAGAAAATTGCAAGAGTGAAACAAACGCAGGAAACAAAACAGACTGAATTGATACTGATTGAAATTGATTCTATTCTTCCATTCTTCTTCCTATACTTGATACTGGCTGCTGAAAAATTAGCTGTGATACCACACCTTAGGCCAAGTCATCAGTACTGAAGATGCCTTCTCTGTGGCTAACACCAGAGATTTGCTCTGCTTCTGTCTTTCACTGGAATCCTCAGAGTGAAGGAGGCAGATTCATAAAACATGACATTTTCTAGCTCAGCCTCCTACAGAAACCAGCTGTCGATGAACACCAGCAGCCATGGAGCTGAGAGTCTTTCCCAGCTCCTGCTGTTGTGTGGACAGCTCCCATGCACGGCACAGACACGTAGCTGTGTTTTTACGCTCCTACCTCTGCAGGTTCAGCCTGGAGATCTGGGTCAGTCCCCCGGCAATGCTGTGGCCGTAAGGCTGGAGTTATGATCCTCATTTCCAAACTGTCCAGAAGCCTCACAAGCTACACAAAGGCTTTCTGTATTATTTTTCCAGCTTGTGTTCCCACCTTCCTTGGACTGAAAAGTAACTAAGTTACCAGATCAAACTGAGAAAAGGCCTGTACACAGCAGAAAATGCATATCAGTGATGAAAATTACAATATTAATTGCAGAGTGCTAAACCAGAATATTCTCACAATTCTGAATTTCCCATCATTATTCTCAAAAACCAAGATATAAAAATTGCCATTAAAAAAACATTCTGTCTTCATAATGCTTTGGGGGTTTTCTTGGTGCTTTTTGGTTTGTGTGGTTTTTTTCCCCTTGGTGTTGTTGTGGGGAGTTTTTGTGTTTGGGGAATTTTTTTTTTTTTTTTCGTGTGTGTGTGTGTNGGTTGGTTGGTTTTGACTTTGTTTCAGATTTTTTGGGGGCGACAGTTGGTATTTTTTGTCAAAAAAGTCCCTCAGGAGAGGTTTACAAAATCATGAGGACCATATTGGCTCATGATTTTGAAGAAATAATTTTTATGCATTGCAAGTATGATAAAAAATATTGGCTGCATTTGTTTCCCTCTGTCAGGTAAATATGTATATGTGTAGTCTTTGAAAACATTTAGTTATTTACTCAGAAGACCAGAACAGGTAAATATATTTTGAGGCAGCTTTTTAAGATGTGTATTCCACTTAAATGCAAGTTTTTGTAACGCAAATTCTTTTAAAAGGCATAATCTATTACCTTCAGAGCCATTCTCTTCTATCATGTAAACATAGATTTGGGGGTCATGCTTTGCATAATAAAACAGCACCAGCAAGACCCTTTGAAGAGGCATTTTTCTTGATCATATGGGCCAGTGTGATGTGTTCATTTCTAAGAGAGCAACATTAACTGATTTCAGGGGAAGTTTCTTTAATACTTACATAGCAAAGCAGATTCCTGCGTAGCAGCATAACACGTAAAAGTTAAGCACAAATAACATGAATGGACAAAGGCAGCTGAACCCTTACTCCAGGAAAAAAAAAGAAAAAGGGTGTGATGAAACACTGTTTTGTGTCTCAGCATTCAGTCTACCTTTTAAGTAGAAAAGTCAGAAAGTGATTACTTGATCACAGCACCTTTACCAGCTGTTTTAGAGCTGGAAATGCCTTTGGATCTAGGGCTGTCTTCAGTTTTATGTTCCCAGAATTTCTGGGAAAAATTTTTCTACTTTTCAGATGAGTTAGCTCATCAAACAGGGTGAGATGTCTGTCTTTTGAAGGTGTTTCTTACCTTAATTGCTTTCTGAAAAGCTCCTCCTAAAATTCAGCTTTCCCAAGTTACTTTCTTGCTCATTTTCTTTAAAAGTAACAGGGTACTATCACGATGGCTATCAGTATGAAATGTATGGTAACATGTTTAGGAGTAATAATATCTTTGTGCTTGTGATAGTCAAAGATAAAGATTTGTAGCAAAAGAATCAACTTTATTACACCAACCAGTATCCTTCTCCAGATCTCATGTGCCCAAAGGCTTGCTTTTCCTTTCCTTTTCTCAGTTTTCCTAACCAAAATATTTGTTTTGCTTTCTTTTCCAATGGATGTAACCTTTCTGGTACCAGTAACTTTGACTTTATGCCTTCCTTTGTGAGATGCTGCACAAAGGGGTTCCAAAAACAGAAGCCCAAAAGAGATTCACCTTGTAAGCAGCAGTCACCTGATTCTGATTTTACACATTCATTAACAGGTTAATTTGATGCATTACAAGCTCATTGAACTATTAACCATTTCATACTTATCTAAACTTTGTAAGAAAGTGTGTGTGTGATTTAAGGATAGGGATACTTACCTGGCTGACCTGCAAGTGATTACTGAAGAAAATACTTTAATTGTTAACATGGAATGCATTCCTGAAAGGTTTTTATTTTCAAGACTGGTTGGAAAGAGTCTCAGAAAATGTGATCCTCCCTTTCCAAGGGTTCTTGCTTTGCTTAAATTAGAAGTACTTTATGGATATCTGATTAAGGTGGTATAACTCCAGTGATGTTAGTGATGGCATCTGACATTTATGTTTCATTTGATGTAAGCATGTGTCTGACTGTGAGCAAGTAAGTGAATGTCAACAGACAAGCAAATAAAAATTGCTGAACTCCATAGCTAATAGTACATTAAAAAAAAAAAAATTCCCAGCCTAATGCTGTTCCACATTTTCGAAATTCACCCAGAGTGTTCTGTCTGAAAGTTGAACAGTGTTTGATACATTCCTCCTTCCATCTGAAGTACCTTGCTTATCCATCTGAACAACTTTAATAATAACTCAGCATGATGTCTTTTGGCGTTCTCCCTCCACTTTTTCTCTTTCTTCTCTTGGGCTGCTATGAGAACTTTAATGACCCAACAAGTTTGTCTTCTGTCAACTGAGAATGCTGAAAATTTTGTTTGGTGGAATCAAGGCACTGGAAAGATACTCTAAGTGAAACACCAGGATAAACTGGCACTCCTCAAATATATTACTTTAAAGTTGGCTTTCCCAAAATATCAGTCTTTTCCCAAAGAACATCTTTTGGACTACCAAGTCATTGCTCATCTTCAGTGGGTACAGTTTAAAACTTTTTTTTTCACCAAGATCAATGATGTGTGCGTTTCTATTTTTTCCTAGTCCTACTGCTTTATGCACTGAAGCATCTTAGTCTGTGTATCAGATTTGGAGATATATTTAGCTGTCTAAGCTAAATTAGTTTCTAGTAACAAAACACAAAGGTTATGTGTGTGAAATCCATTGAGGAACCTCTACTTCCACCACCTTCCTGAGGCAGGCTGCCGTTTTGCCCGGAGAACGCGCTGCTGTCTCAGCTGTCTGATGTCCCCGATGGACCCTTGATACAGCTATATTTGGCAGAGATTTGTTAAAAAAGTAACAAAACCGGTGTTGGTTCTCTCTCTCAGGGAGCAGGCTGCAAGCTGATGTGAAAATAGTGTAAAGGCAGGAGACAGAGCGAGAGGGGTCCGCTGCAACTTTAGAACTTTACTCAAGCAAAGCTGGCAAAGACGCCAGCCTGCACTTTCCAACCCCTTTTGTCTGGGTGCCAGAAAGGGCGGGACAGAGGGATTACAGCCAATGGAGTTCTGCACACTGTGAAATGACAGAGGGTAACGTCCAACGGGACAATCTCAGGGGAGGGTTCTGTTTGAATGAACAAATGAAATATCAAACTTAACAGAACTTTCCAGAGGTCATACATGTTCCATACGGGATATGCATAAACATCAGGATACACATAAAACTGGGTGGGGGAAAACCTTGAACTTATAACAATATGCAAAAGGCAGATCCCGTGGTGGGCACGGGACCTCGCAGTGAGCAGGAGATGTCAGAGTGCAGAGCCCTGAGTGCTAGCCAGAGCCACATGCACTGCAACATCTTCCTGCCCCATTTAATTTAATTTTGTGTAGTTTTTTTTGTATATACAACATCTGAAGACTCTGTGAAATGAGATCTGTAAGTGCTTGCTTCAGTGTTCTCAGATACTGCTGTCTCTTGCTGTCTGCCCCTCTAGATGTCTTTCCTGCTCCCAGACCTGGGAAAAGACTGGCAAAAGACTGGGTATTGCTGCAGTGCGCTTTCTGCAGTTTTCCTGGGGACAGCTTGGTCCGTGGAAAGAAATCAGGAAAGGCTCATTTTGTAGATATTTCAGCAGATCTTTATTTCCAGCCGCATGGCAAGGAGCCAGCACACAGGCTACAGAATCCTCCCAGAACCCAGAGTTCTCTGGGCCTGGGGAACATTTTTGGGACCAATAGGACTCTACAATTGGGATACATGTGACCAGGGGCAGATGCAGCGGCAGAGGAGACCCTGTGCCTAGACCATGAGTCCACCCCAGCGCCCCGTCCCCTAAGGGGAACAACAGGGGGAGACCCCAACAGGATATGATTAAACTTCAGCTGCACCACTGGAAGGCTAGCATCTTCATTCAAATTAGAAGAAACACTTTCAGTCTGCAACACATCAGGGAAGAGTGTATTTTTCTTTCACTGAGTGTGTCAGGCTGCCATGATTGCTTAGTAGGTGCAAGGTGAACTTCCAAGCAGGGCAGAGCCATAAGCACTGAGAGATTTCCTGGAGGAGATTTGCCGGCATCCTAAGATTTTCCTGAAGTTTTGCTTCCGAAGTTATCTTGAGGCAATGATGTCCGCAGAAGAGTTGGTGTCAGGTGTAAATAGGCATGTACACTTAAGTATGTATAGAGATATTCTCTTCAATATTATTTCCTGAATAGAGATAGAAATCATAACAGTACACTTGAGGAATTACTTTTATGTCTACAGGGTTGAGTACAAAGTACACTTTGTAAGAAAAAGAAAGAAAATTTATGGACTTGAATGAATAAAATGAGTTTAAAAATAAGAGTATTATGATGTTGTTTTGTTTGGCTATATTTGTTTGTTTAGTTTGATTCGACTGTGATTCTTTTTAAAGGAATGAGTATAGTTCTATTCAATATTCACTTTAAATATTCATGTTGCATTGTTTCTTATTCCTAGTGTTTAAAAAATGGTTGCCATAAATTCTTATATTCCTGTCCTTTAAAATGCTTATGATTTAAAAATAAGCCAGTCAGCAGTGTTAAGACACAACCTTTTAATTTAGATAAGAATTGCTTTTTGTGGAAACAGGCTTTTTTTTACCATGCCAAAAGAATTCAGGATTAGAGACAAGCACAGGTTAAAAATAATTTGTAAGTCCAGCTAGAGAAAGCCTGAGTGATTCATATAGTTTCAATTCTTCCTGTGAATTTGTCCTTTGCTTTCAATTGTTCTTATTTACATATAGCCTAGTTTCAGAGCAGAGACCTTTTAAACACATCGATAGGTCAATAAATCTATGCTTTTAATAGGGATGTACTTTTGTCCATTCTTTATTTTGGAGCTTTTCATTATGCACCGTCCTGCACGACTATATACTGCTGCACATGAAATGTTTACGTTGAATTGATTGGTTCTTTCAACACATTTGATTATTAGAAAGTGCAAAAGGGATGTTTTCAAGGTTTATAAAAGCATATGTTGACCTTTCTTTGAGAATATAAAAGGCTGACTCTATTGCCATTACAGCCTCTGCAGAGGCGGTGTGGTGCAATGTCTGGGAACATACAAACTCTCACAGAAGGATGGAAAAGTTGCATTTCCAAGGACATGTGACTTAAGTATACTCTTCTATTATGGATGTAGACTTTTCTTCTACTTTCTGATGCCTTCTTCCAGCTGCCTTTGCAAATCATACACAGAGCTAAGAACACGCTCAAGAGTCTGACATCTAACATCATGAAGCTCTGCTTAAACACAGAATAACTGTCTGCACTTTGAGACACTGCTCTCAGAAAGGAGTCTGAGGCATATTTCCTAAGAGTGTGGGCCAATTTGCACCCTGCCTTATTGCCTGTGTACAGGGATATCACAAGTGTACCTGCATGTGTGCCCAAGCAAGCAGGTTGCCTTATGCCCTGGGGATCACATTCCTTTCAACCAGGAATGCTATTGCAGGGTCACCACCTGGGAGTCCCGTGTGGGGGGTTGTGTGGTGTTAGCAAGCTGAAAACCTCTCAGGTGTGTTAAGACATCAGATTCTACTGAAATAAAAAACAACCCAAACATTTAAAGTTCTGTCTTTAAACCTCTCTGTAAGGAAATTAATTTCCGGAGGCACCTTGCAGATACTACAAGTTACTCTTGTGCTTGTTATGACCATCCCTATATATAACAGGAATATTCTTTATGACTAAATTGTGACCAATGGCAGAAAATTCTCCCAACTATAGGAAATAGTTTTTAAATGCTCTGGTAGAAGAGGCAAAAGAGAGGGGAAGGGATGAATGCATAGAGTTTCCCAGTATTTTGCCCCACAGCTGAAAGGATGGCAGCAACAGCAAACAGCACAGAGCAGATAACTGGTTATCCTTATGATCCCATTCATTCTTTCCTTTATTTATATCCACAGGCAGATTCACAGTGACTGTGACTTCCCTTCTGCCTCCCACTGCTTGACATGGATACTGTGGCTGCACCTGCCTCTGCCTGTGTAGTCTGGATTTAAATCAATGACCTGCCCAGGATCTCAGAGTCCATAATGTTAAAGAGTGCAGCCACTGTGACCCCTAATGACAGGAAGAATTACTGTGAAGGGTACTGGAAGGACCTCTTCAACTCTATTCTGCTGGGTCATATTTGCACCATGCAGCTGAGGGGTGTATCCAGTTGAGAAGTTTCTGGCTTTTTTCAAGGGAAGGCATATGAATAAGATCCCTAGCTATTAAGAAACATAGCAAAGCGAAGCATAATCCTGTGAAAAGTGTTTCTAAAACACCACTGATTTTCTGAAAGCTTCCATAAGTTAAAATTATAGTCTTCTTTAATACCTGGGACTGAGATAGGAAAATCAGTATAGGAATCATTTCCTGCTGCATTGCAGCATAAAACCAACAAAATCAGAGTCTGTACTTTGAAGATGCACAAGCTCTAAACCTTTCCTAAACAGGGACAAAAGGCAAGACAATAGACAATATCTCTTTCTCCAGTGTGGTGCAAAAATTTCTGGTTTGCCTTCTGCATTGCAGATCTTCTTAGTCAGGTTGGCTCCCTCTTTCTCTCTGCTTCTTACAGTTCTCAGACTCCTTGTACTACTAAAAGCTGAACACTTAGAAGGTTACCTATGTTATGCTGTAGCACAGTAGAACTTCAGTAGGTTAAAGGACTTCTTCTGTCTTTCGTATTATCATCATTGTCCCATTTCTCTCACAAGTGTTATAGTGTATATTCTGGGATACTGTTCCTCAGTCAATCTATTCTCCTAGGTTTATTTTTATATCAGATCATCATCAAGTGGTCTCCATTGTACAAAGCACTATTCTCAAAAGTGGCTATTATAATTCAGCTTGCAGTGATGAACACAATTACCTTTAGGTTCATTTAAAAAAAGATGAAGAAAAGAAGAAGAAAAAATAAGAAATTCATCTGAACAAAGAAAGTCTTTGTAGGAAGGTCAATTGGGTAAAGGGACAGCTGTTTAAAAAGAAAGACAGATTGATCTAAGCTTCAGAAGTAGTAAAAATATACAAGAAAAATTGATAACTCAGACTCTCATTTAAATGAAGGCTGAGAAAATAATTTACTGAAAATTTTAAATCTAATACTATATCAGTACCTAATATCATTCTAAAGAAATTATCTGATGCTTTTGAAGGAGTAAAACAAGACAAGGTCTCATGCTTTTCAGTGACTGGTTTTGAATATGGGTGCAAGTGGGATTTTAAAGAGGAATTAACATTAAGTAATAAATTGAACATTTTTTACCCCGTTAATTAGGCTGAATTTCCACATATGGTGTAGAAATGCAGTACATCCGTTTCGCAGATGACTGATAGAGTCATGTCTGTTATCCACTCAAGGTTGCAGAGAAGTGTATTTATACCAAATATGTGCTTGGAGCACAGGATCATGTGCTTTCTCCTCTCCTTAAGGAGGTCAAAC
>WEIT01007333.1:2655-46436 GCA_013389985.1 Dryoscopus gambensis
CTCAGATAGAAAAGGTGGAATGTGGCTTTAGTTAAAAGGAAACAAGCCAAGTTTTGGAAAACGTGAAAGAAAAATGGGACATGGTCACTAATGAACATGGGGAAGAAAACAACTGACTAGTAAGAAACAGGAGGAAGGAAACATCTAAAATAGAGCAGATTTGTGGGATACAGAGGTGCAGCCCATCAGTCCAATGCAGATACAGCCAGTAGAAAAAAATTCACCGGAACATTCCTGCTGCATTTCTATTGCTTGGGTGGTTCTCTGCAATCTTGCTAATAATTTTGCTATGGCTGTGGTTAATGGGAAGAAGTCAGAGGGAAATGGTAGGTTGCCACTCTCCTCCTGCAGGAGCATCTGTTGGTGCATTTTACTCTGTCAGTAAAGTAGTCTGATAGTATTCCTGGACTGTGTTTCCAGAGCACAGGATACAGTTCAAGTTCATACATTTGAATATTTAAAAAGACATTCAAAAGAAAGGTACCTGCAGAAAGCATAGAAGACCAGGAAATTACCCAGAGTTCCTGTGATCCCTACTATGAGAATGACAACTCCAATCGTATAATGGGCATGATCTGGGACATCCACTGTAGGAAAGGCACGAGGAGCATCTTGCACTGTCATCTTCTGTGGAGCAAATAAGAGGTGATAGGTATATCGCCAAACCTTTCTAAATAAGCTGGCATGTGCTTCTCTAGAAGGGGAAATGCTCAAGAATGCAAAAAGACAACGAGCAAAAAAGTCAGAATAAGCTAATTGCTTTCAAATTCCATTTACTGTTGATCATCTTTGGGGGATAAATATGCCATCAGCAGTGCAAAGGCCAAAGGATGGTTTGTATGTTTACTGTCAGTTTAGAATTCTGGTGAAGAAAAGCAACCTAATCTCTCCCAAAAGAAAAATAAGGATATCAAGGAGAAAAAGAGACAGGAAGGGACCAATTTCATTGCATCTGATTTCAGTATTTAACAACAAGTGAGCTTCCTATAGATTTAATTTCATGAAAGTTTCTATAACTGTGAAGTACAATTTCAGTTGTCCTCTGACATCACTGGCTAGACTTCTCTGACTACATAGAAATGTTCTATGGATAAATAGGCATTTACTCCTTTAGCAGTATGCCTATTTCATTTTTCCTACTGAATAACACTGAATTGTGAGCTGCCCTCAAGAGCTAAATACCAAAAGCCTGGCAGCTTGAACAAGAGTCTTTTGGAAACTAAATTAGGGATCAGAAAAACTAAACCACAAATCCTTTATACCTTATGCCTGGTTTCCATACCAGTTTTGGCTTTGGTCCGCCTGAATCAAGGTATTTTGCTCTCTGTGAAATATTTCATAAACCCACTTGATTGAAGCATTTGTGTCTTAACCAGTTAATAACTCACAGCAAAATCCAGTAGCCAAGTCTGAAGACTACAGTATTGGAAATGGGTATTTTTTGATACTAGAGGCAGACATTACTTCTGAATACATCTGTGAGGTTGGGCTGAGGTTATTACAGGCAGTGTGTATTTAAAACCAATCTGCCAGTAGCAAGAGGTGAACCCAGGAGTGCCTGGAATTCTGGAAGAGATTGCCTTTGCTTTGCGTGCTGAAGATCTGCCCGCAGCAATCCTCAGCTACCACAGTGCACTCCCTGGGTTTCTACATTAGCAGCAATGAAATGCTGGACAAATACTGTGATCTTAGAGAAAGAAAATGTAGCTCTGGCTGTTATTGTAATTGGAGCAGAATGTTAAGTTTGATACACTAACTGAATGACAGTATCACAGCATTTATGGTTCAAGTTCTGCAGCAAAGTGGAAGTTGGCATAACATCATTAACATCAATGGGCATCTTGCCCAGGTAGAAATTGCTGTGCTCAACAGACTGCCAGTAAACTAACAAAAATAATCCCATACTAATGGCAAGTGGATACGGAGAGTCTGAGATAAAACTCTTTCATGTAAATGAGATCAGGTGTTCTCTGGTTTGGGTTGGTTTTATTTCTCCTTAGCCTTGTGGCTAGAACATTTTTAAACTGCTGTTCTGCAGAGAGTTAATTATGATTGTGAGTGGAATAGAGATTTCTGATGTTTTTTCCCTGTAGCTATCCATTTAATCAGAACTGGATCAATATAATAGAAATGAAGCAGCTAAAGGAGCTTGTTTTGGCTACGAAGAACAGATTAAAGTGGCTTTAATTTGAATTAAATTTGTGGAGGGAGGACTAAGGAAGGACTAAGGACAAAGAAAAATTTAAAAGATTGATATAAATATACTAAAATCACAAAAGAGGCAAAGTTATTTAAGGGAAAGTAGAAGACTAAAAATTACTTATTAATGAAACAAGTTCAGAATCAATAAAAATATCAAGTGTGAGAAAAAATGAAAGAATAACATTTTTATCAGAGCAGTGATGGGACATAAATTAGAAGACTACATATATGATCAGGAAAAGGCATATGGCAAAAGGAATAAACTAGCATTTTAGTGTGGACTTCCTGTAGGCCTTGGATCTTTACCGGAGGGTTCAACTCTGGCTGTTCTCTAAGAGATAAAAATCAATTATTAAAAAAAAGCAGTTTCACTGTTTTTATCAGAAATGCAATTATTAAAGTCAAAGAAAGGTACTAGTTGATCAAGAAGGCATTAGATCAGGCCTAAGCACTTCAAATCCATCACTAAGTTGCATACATGCACACAGCTTCCTTACTAGAAGACAAAAATACTGCCTGTATCAGGTTCAGCTCTGTGTCTTCTGTGGGAATTGTATGTCAAAAGAAAGGACAGGGAGAAAAAGATAGTGCTTTGAGAAAATCAGGTCAGCAGGATAATCAAGAAATCAGATAATTCCCAAGGCTTTTCTCTATTTAGTTTCTCCAGTGCATTAGCCTTGTTTATTCTGTGTTCTATTATCATCCTACACTATGTGTACTTGGTTGGCAGGAGAGAATAAAAATCCCCCTGTTGCAATCCATATTGTAGCACTTGTCCTCTGGGAATACTCTGAACAACTATTTCAATTGCAGTTATAATACAGTGCAGTGTTGCTTGGCATGTTTTTCTGTTCAGCCTTCTTTCTATAAACACCTCATAATGAAGATATTGGAACTGGGACTGGCACTATTTAACATTTTATTGGCAACACGGACAGTGGGCTCGAGGGCACTCTCAGCAGCTTTGCTGATGACACTGAGCTGCGTGGTGCAGTCAGCACACTGGAGGGAAGAGATTCCATCCTGGAGAGGGACTTGGACAGGCTTGAGAGGTGGGACTGTGCAAACCTCATGAAGTTCAACAAGGCCACGTGCAAGGTCCTCCATGTGGGTCAGGGCAATCCCAAGCACACATACAGGCTGGGTGAAAAAGGGATTGGGAGCAGCCCTGGGGAGAAGGTCTTAGGGGTGTTCATAGGATCATAGAGTGGTTTAGGTTGGAAGGGACCTTAGAGATCATCCTCTACTTCCACCACCCCTGCCATGGGCTGGGACACCTTCCACTAGAGCAGGTTACTCAGAGCCCCATCTCCAGCCTGGCCTTGGACATTCCCAGGGATGAGGCATCCACAGCTTCTCTGAGCAATATGTTCCTGAGCCTCACATCCTCAAAGTAAGGAGTTTCTTCCTAAAATCTAAACCTACCCTCTTTCTGTTCAAACACATTACCCCTTGTCCTACCACTATGTCCTTGTTAAATTTCCCCCTCCAACTTTCTTGTAGTCCCTTTAGGTACTCGAAGGCTGCTCTAAGGTCTCCTCAAAGCCATCTCTTCCCCAGGCTCAACAAGCCCAACTCTCTCAACCTTTAGTCAAGATTAAAAGCAGATTTTATAACTTTGTTTGGGTATGTATGAAAACAGGCCTTTTGCTAGAGCTGTGTAAGAATTTATGTTCTTAATCCCTGAAAGGCCTATAATTTATTATTTATTTACACTATAGTTTTGCAGAATCAGTTTGAGAAGTGCCACCCTGGTTCAGATGAGCATTCCTGACAAAACACCAGCCTGCCTTTTGCCAGGACTGGGAAGAGATGCCAAATGTGCATAATGAACAGCGATGTGGGAATTCCATGTTAAGTAGAGTCTTAGTAATCAGTTCATACCCTAAAACAGGGTTATTATCTCTTGGAAAGGAAAATTTTAGTCCTCCACAAATTTTAATCCTCCATACATATGTGTAATCCTTTGCTAAATCCTATTTTGTCATTTGCCTCAATAGCTGCAGGGTCAAGAAGTTACGAAGTTGCTCTATGTCTGTGTGTTTCCTTCCAGCAAGTTTAAGTGTGTCCTGGTGGAAGCACTAGGGTAGAGGGAAGCAGCTAGGTTTAATGAAGTTTGCCTTCTTAAAATGCTCACTGTTTTCCCAAAGGAATGTTTGTCTACTGCCTACAACAAAACAGCTAAAACAGAACTGAGTTGTCAGTTGTCTTTCAAACTTGACTTACAAACCTGAGATGGTTCTGGGAGTTTGGAGAAAAGCAAATGTTTTATAGATAAATATGCCTAAATCCTTGCTGCAGCACAATATGGAGCCTCATTATTCTATATTTACAGCCTCCTGCCACAGCTGCTTGCAAGGGAGGCAGAATTCTTCCCTGAGGAACAATCTGAGGAGCCATCTTGCTTCTTTAGGAAGAGACAGACCAAGGTTTAGTGCAAGCAGAGAAGGGAGTAAAAATGAATAAGCCACAGAATGTCTCATTAGGGCACATAGGGCAGAACTTGTATTTCACCATGAAGTTTGTCAAGACCCTCCAAGATAACATAATCACAATTCCTCAGTGATTTGTCCAGGTAACAAGGAAGTCTAGATCAGATATTAAACCCAGGAATATTTGATGCCTTCATCTGTTGTGTCTTGGGGATCCATTTATTATACAGTTTCCTAAAGAGAATGTTTTCTAAATAGTTACTTCATAATTGATTAAATAAAAAATCCCAAACAAACCAAACTAGCTAACCTCTGAATAACTTCTAGTAAAAGATATACAATTTTTGAAAACCCAACACACATCCCCATAGCATGAGAAAAACATTTGTGTATAAGTGATAAAAGGACAACATGCAAAGAACTGAATTCAACTATGACTGAGAAAAAACATCTGTTCTTTTGCAGAGTGAAGAAATAACATCATATCACGTAATTACCATTCATTTGGAGGTATTTATTACTGAAGTCCTACTAAAGCTAACAGTGATGATGGCAGGAGCAAGGCCATGCAAGCAAATACTCATACTAAATAGAAATCATGTCTGATATAGCCCACTCCTCACAGTCTCACAATGGCAAGAGTATAAGATCAGGTTTAGTTATAGTTACAGGGAAAGAAGAAATCTTCAGAAGGTCATTTGGGCATTTGTATATATTTCAATGGTGATTCTGGTTGATTGATTTACTTGTATGACATCAATTCCAAAGCCAGGAGCAGAAAAACTATGTCAAGGACACTTTTTGAGCTACTTCTGCCCAAATGTGGCAGATGGATTGTATCTAATTTGGTGTTAAACAAGACAACAAAAAGGAAAAGAAAATAGGGAGTGCTATGTGGTTGGTTTTATGAATTCCTCCAAGTTCAAACTGTTGGCACTGTTTGTGCAGAAAAAATGTTATAATGGAATAGAGCCCAGTTCCAAAACATTGCAAGTTTTGTCAGTCTGACATGAACTTTGGCAATATAACCAATTTCTTTGTTCTTAATTTTCCTACAAATACAGGTAAGGAAGCCACTTATTTACACAGTTTGACCTATATAACAAATGATAAGCCTTTTACATTACAACAAATTACATAGTTTAGAAAAATTATATGACCAGAAACATTGTAATTTCCTGGGGTTCCTTGTGTGGTGTTTGTACTGCCTACCTCAAACAACTGATAGCACTTATTTCCCTTTACAGGTCCTTGCTCTGATTTCTGAGCTTGCCTCTGTGGGCACTTGCTCTTTGATGACAGGCAGCACAGAGAGGAGTGTAATCCCCCCTCAATTATGGTTTCAGCAGGGTGACGCTAACTGCTAAGCCCTCTTTCCAGTAGACAGCAGGGCTTTCCATAGATGATGCTTGTCCTGTTGAGCAATTTGGATAGCAGATTTTGTATCCTATCTTCCGGATTTAATCACAGCCACAAGCAGCACATACTGCTTTCACTCCTGAAACTCTCTTAAGCCAGTCGTTGTGTCAAGTTAAAATGCAAAATTTTGACAATACAGACACTTGTCCTAGGGGGAGGAAAGGGACAACTAATTAGCAGAATATGGAAAAGATCAATTTTTAATTTTCCAGTGTAAATCACTGTGTCCCCAGAATGCTTTTCCATTTTGCCATGCGCTCTCCAGTCCCTTTTCTCCCTCCCTGCTGTGTTCTGCTATCCTTTCTCATCTGTTATCCATCTGATTTAGTCCTGTAAGCGCCTTGGCTCAGGACATTTCTTTGTTTATTTTTCTGTAATATACTGCAGATATCAAGGTTTTATTAAAAAATAGATTTTAGAAACTTGAAAAATTAGGTTGGTTCGTGTTTTTATTATAAACTTTTAAACAGACCTTTGTAAAAACAGTACATGACCAAAACCTGTAGTCCTAATAATATTCTGAGAGACAAAGCCAGGAAGAGGACTTCTGAACTCCTTTGGTTCAGACTTGTAGGGTGGGATGGAGAAAATTTTTAGCAAACCCCAAAAATTCCATCCTGAAGTGTCATCACAACAGATTCTCACCTTCACACTTCCAAGAAAAATTTCTTTCTCTTTAGTATATAAAAACTCAGAAAGAGCTTTGATAGGACTTACCTGAGAAAACCTTCCAAACAACTTTCTTGGGTAACTGCACATAGCAACTCTTTTAACATTTATATAAGCACTCCACTGCACTTACAGATTATTACAGAAATTATGGGGATTTCCACCCTGAATAACAACACAAGAGAGCATTGTGTTTGGACTGCTAAACAGCAGCTTAACATACAAGAACATCTTGTTTTGATAGTTTGCAACATAGTTGATGCACTTTGCCATTAGACATTCCTGTCTCTTCTGCCCATGCAACTCTGCTGGAAAACACTGCCTGTACAGCCCTTTCTGCATTAAGTAGCTAAAGGAATATAAAGAAGATTTTAAAGTTTTCATTATGTTGTTCATTTTTGCACTACAGCATTAAATGTGTACATGCTCTTTAACTGTCCATTTACAGTCTTATAAATGCCAGCCTTGCCAGAGATCTACATGCTACAGCTTTAAGTGACAGAAAACACTTACTGTTGGGGCTCTAAGAGGCAGATCCACCAGGGTGTAGGCACTGGCTTCCGAGCCATTCCATGCACTGAAGGACTCCACAGTTTTGGTGCTTTTGGTGTCCTCGGAGGGACAAGAGATCTCCTTCTGAATGGGCTGATTATTCAGGTGAACAAAATCTAAGCAAAAACCAAGAAAGAAGAGCTGTCCTCTGAATTTAAGCCAGCCACTTTACCTTTGTGTGTGCGTGTGAAGCAGGTTGTTCGATTCTTTGGAATTGTGTGAGATCCAGTGCAGAGTTTATCACTAGAGCTTCAGATTGCTTCAGTCCATCATCAGCTTAGCAAAGGGCAGCAGCAGCGGCTTCCATTTAAATACGGGAGAGGGCAGAGTCTGCACATGCCCAGTTTGAAGCTTGTTCCATCCTGATTCCAGCTTCACTTTAATGACAGTATAAAACTGATGCTCACTTAAAAGTGCTGTTATCTGTTTTTTGCCTTTGATCAATTTATGTCTGAATTTTAATGGTATTTCCACACTATGTCTGTATGAAGACAAAGAAGTTAAAATGTGGAGTTCACACACTGTCTTAAATATAGGACCTTATAGTTCTTTTTCACTGTATTGGTGAATTACTTTTTCGTAGTCTGCTTTTAAAGAAGATGCATGTGTACAGTTCTGCTGAAATTGTCAGAACTCAAATAGATTCTGATCTTTAACAATGTGCTTGTGTGCACTTCTGTCTTGTAGAATTTAGGTCATGGTTGTTTGTTGGTCCACTTCTAAAAATAAACAAAACATATGAATAAAACCTGCTCTTCAGTTTTCTTTTAGTACTCTTTTAGTTTCCTTTTCTGCTCTTTAGTTTAAAAACAAAACAAAACAAAACCCCACAAATGCCTTAGGCAGAAAACAGCAAATACCCACCTGTTTCAAGACTTGCCTGCTTTCTTTTCAGTTGTGTTTAGGTAAAGTACACATGAGCAGATCCTTATTCACACAAATCTGGCTTTACATTCCACTGTGCAAAGAGAGATTAATTGCTGTATTCCCAGTTCAAGGCCCATTACTGTTGTAAAGTGAAGTTTAATTGCAACAGAGAATTAGGCACAGTGTGTGAAAAAGCTCTTCTAGCAGATACTGCAGCCTGAGTATCACAGAATTTAGGCCTTCCACCCACTGTCAAAATGACCCTGATGCAAGCTATTAGCTTCACTGCAGTTGGTATTAAAAATAGATGGTGTGAACTCTTCCTGGAAAGCCTTTGTGAGAAGGCTGTGTTAGTAATGGTGGGAACTGCATTCCCCCAGCTCTGCACACGTACCTTTCCTTAAATGAACACCTGCTTGACCTAACCATAAACGGAACAATGGCATTTCTTTGCAGGAATGGGAGCTGTGCCTCTAATGGAAGGCACTCACCTATAGTGTTGCAGTTTCCCTTGACAGTCATTTAAGGAAGGAAGCCATCTTTCTTGTCACCAGGCCACTGAACATTAACCAGCAGAGATGCTTCTTAGGCTCTACAGGCTCTCAAACTGTGGCACCCTAAGAATAGTTCTTAGCAGGCCCATTATGAAAGGCGGAGAGATTTCACCACGTGTCCCTGCCCTGCAGTGTTGGTAGACACAACCACGCCTGCTGTGGCAGAACTGCCCCCAGAGGTGGCTGATGGACTGACAAGTTTCACCTTTGCCAATGTCTGAGATTCTATGGTCACTTTTCAGAGTGTGCTCTTCCCTTCTTCTCTCTGTGTGACATCAGACACACGAATATCAGGGCAATGGTGGATGTGACATTAATGATACAAACTTCAAAAGGCATTGATGTGAACTCCAAATCCACCCCTCTGTACATACACAGTGCTTGCACTGTAAGGATGCTGCAGGAAACAAGAGCATTGGACATTTTGAGGGACAGGACCTTTTTGGAAGATAATTTTGCATTTTACTACTAAATAGTCAGGAGACATCATTACAGAAAGCTACAATGTGAAACTGGCAAAGGCTCGTACTATTTTCAAATGAAGCTTATCGAGGGAGTAGAGCAGAAAGCACAGAAATGATTGACGTGCAGAGAAATGAGACAATGGGAGGTCTCCCATGTGTGAACTCTGTGCTCAAAGGAGTTGCTTACAGTTACATCCTGATCTTGTCAAACTGGTAAGACAAAGTTTGAGACATGCAGTCTTCAAGACAAGCATAAATACTAGATCAGATGTGATGTTTGACTTGACATTGTCATTTTCTTGCTTAGATCCTCTTAGTTTTCTGCTTTATGTCTTAGTTTTCAACAATGCCAACACTCAATCTGTTTACATAGAGCTCATACATAAAGTTTTCCTTTTCCCTGGGTCACAGATGACATTTTTCTTCCTTCTTATTTCCTCTCATCTTAACAACAAGTCAATGGACTGGAAATATTTCATTTCCGGTTAGCCTGGAAGCATCGACTTTTTTGGCATTTTTAGGGGAGCCCATAGTACGTTTGGCAGAGTAATCAAATCACGGAATAAATATAATTTTTTTAAAGTAAATTAGACAGCATAGAAGCTGTCTTCTTGCTTAATTAGATTTGGTGTTAACGTACATGCGTTTGCAGAGAGATTACTTTGATTAGTTCAGCAGTTCCTGAGAGCGTATTATGAAAGAATACACAGTGTAAAGGAGAGAAAGGAAGTTTTCCCACTGGGAAGCAGATGCTAGTCCAAACAGGGCTGCTCATTTGGTATCCTTCCTTAGCCTTAGGACTCTGCTTCTGTGAATGCTAGGCACTTGCAAGCTAGGGAAATTATTTCTGAAAACTGGACCCTAACCTCGGATTCATGGCCAGTGGAGATGTTCTCACATGATGGTAGCTGTGTGATCCTTTATTATGGGCAGTTGCTAGAGGTGATGCAGCTGCCCTGTTTTATGTGCGATGACACAGCTTTCATGGAAGAGGAATCATCCTAGAACAGTACAAGGTGTGAAGTATGAGACATCTCATTCTCTGTCCCTGAGGCCTGAGAAGTCAGACAAAGACACATAGCAAATCATTCACAAAACTTTTTTCTCTCAGTTTTGCTTTGCTTTATGTGCAGTGTTAAACCAGAGAGAACAGTTCTAAGTATTCCATTGAGCAATAATTGGGGTTTTTTTATAGTTAAGGCTCTTTCACTTGAAATTATCAAAACATTAGACTTGTGGATCTGGAGGGAAATTTGGCCTCTCTCTCTCTCTCTCTCTCTGTGTCCCTTGGTTTACTCTCTACCAAAAGCTTACCTCAGCTGTATTCCTGGGAAGCCCAATGGAGGAAACATATCAGTTTATGACCCAGTACTTTCCAAAGGCATCAGCTCATCCTAAAGCTTTCAAATGTTTCTGCCACAAGTTTTGTGTGTGAAACATGCAGAAAGTTCACCTGGCTTATGGCCCAAGTCTGAACTGCCCTCCAGTCACTTCTAGAAAAAGGAAAACCTGCCCAGCATTACCCTCTCAGGATTCTGTCACATTGAACTATGGTGAGAGCAGCCTGCCCACCTTGAGAGTCCTGCCTTCAGCTGGATGCCAGCTGCCCAGCAAGCTACTCCATCCCTCTCCTCCTCAGCAGGATGAGGAGGGAAGGAGAAAATAGGATGGAAAAAACCTGTGGCTGGCTCAAGATAAAGGCAGTTTAATAAAACAAAAGCAAAGGCTGTATGTGGAAGCAGGGGAAAAGAAAAGACTTATTATCTACTTCCCATCAGCAGGAGCTGGCCAGCCACTTCCCAGGAGCAGGGCTTCAGTAGGCACAGAAGCTATTCCAGAAGACAAACATTGTAATAACAAATGCCTCCCATCTTCTCCTTTCTCTTATTGCTGAGCAGACATTGTATGGTATGGAATATCCCTTTGGTCAGCTCCATCAGCTGTCCTGGCTACGGCCCCTGCCAAGGCCTTGCCCACCCCCAGCCCACAGGCAAGAGGGGAATGTTGGAGAGACAGCATTGCTGCGGTGCCAGCACTGCTCAGCCACAGCCAAAACACCGGGGTGTGAGCAGCACCTTTCCAGGGACCAACACAGCCCAGCTCAGGGGGGCTGCAATGTGCAAAATCAGCTCCAGCTCAGCCAGAGACAATGCAACCTCTTGCTCCTGATAATTGACTTCTGTTCACAGTTTTTTATAAATTACAGGCAAAAATAGCAGAAAGACCATGGACTCTGGGACCCTTCCAGGAAACTGAGAAAATTGTCTAACAGAAAAAGGGAAAGATAATGCCTGGATAAAATTTAATTAAAGTCCAAATGAGTATAAGATTTCTTTCACAATGATGGGAAAAGAACTCATTGTCCTCTTCCTTGGCTGGGAGCTGTGGGTGGAATTAGGTTTTAGCTCATCTACAGGAATACAGAGTGCACTGCAAGAACAGGTAATCTGCTGCCTACAAGACGAACAGACTGTTTTTGGGAAATGCCAGGAGAGTTAAAAGACCAGGGGCACGGTCAGCAAGGCATTAATGACTTTGAGACATCTTTACAAAGGCTCACCTGGGCTTCTTTAAATTATTTGAAAGATCACCTAGGTTTCCAAGGCCAGCATGAGGAAAGAAGAATAGACTACTCAGAAATAGGAAAGGTAAAGTCCCACTTTTCTTCATGGGTGCAGACGCAGGTCTGGTGTTCGAATTACCACAAAGAAGGCATGCACAAAACAAAGTTGTTGGGTATTGTTAATAAGTTGAGTGATTTTATTTTTTTCCCCATTGTGATGTGGGGAATGATAGTGACAATTTCTGAAAACATCTTCGGGAAGACAATTGTCAGTGCTCAAAATATGCTCTGCTTGCCCTCTAGGCATGCTAGGTAATCCTATAAGTGATGGGATAAAGGGAAGAACTATTGATTTTTCATTTGAGTGTCCATCCATTTGCAGTATCTGCCTTTCAAAAGGCAGTATCACACTGTAAAATCTGAGTCCGTAGCAGCCTTCCCTACGCAGCCGCCCCTGTACAGTGTGAGCCCTGGGTCTCTGGTTTGTTATTGCTTCTCAGTGGCTGCAACATCTGAAAACATGTTTCTCTCAGAAGCATTTTTAGGGCCCTATTTTTGTACTGGTACCTGCAACAAATATATCTGTTTAGATATGCAGGTGAAAACTGGTTGTTCATTTTACACAAAATTCTGCTTTCAACCATCTGTGTTCTTTTTGCCTTTTAACAGCTAAGATCTGTCAGAGGGGAGCTCTCCCACTTCTTAGCTGTTCTCAGAGAGTGTACTGCAATTTTGGCACCCCAAATAACAAGGCAGGGAGAGAGTTGTGTAATATATATCCTCTGTGTGCTCTATTAATCATAAAAATTAAGTTTAGTTCTTCATGCCTGCAGCAACTTGGCAAGGGGACAGAAGGCAAGAAGACCCTTTGTAAATAAAATTTTTAAACTGAGTACAAAGTTCTGTATGGCCTTTCATGGGAGCATACTCTTGGGAGTACTCAAAAATCAATAGACAAAATAGAAAACAGTAAATCAAATCAACATGGTTTCTGCTGTGCTGTAGAAGTGAATAATTCACCTCATGGGTAGTTCTAATTTTGTGGGGTAGCCAGATCTATGGTGAAGAGCAAAGGCACAAACTGTAGGGTGCAGCCAGCAAGCGCTAACACTGGGCTGTTCAGCCCTACAGCAGGAGAGGGAGAATCCCAGGGCTGGGCCAAGTACACAAGGGCCAGACCAGAAAGGATGGTTTAGAAAAGTCCCTTCAAACACAAGATTTTCGTCTAATATTTAGCAAAACCAAAATCTTTTCCACCGAGATGAAAAGATTCTATCCATGAGCTCTCCAACAATCTGAATGTAGCCCTGTCAATGGCATTAGGCTGCAGCTCTATGGCAAGGCACAATCCAGCAGCTGCTCTGCCTTCGTTCCCCAAGTTGTATTTCCAGCTTACTCTGGGGGTTTATGGCTTCAAGGCCAAGTAGCTTGGAAAGGTCAGCCCACTTCTGTTCCTCTTGTCCTTCCCCACAGAATCTGAACACAAGTAGGTCACAAAGAGGTCTCAAGACCAGCCAAGCTGGATTCACAGTGCCTCCAAAAAAAGTCTCTTCACCCTGATTTGTGGACTGAACTCTGAGATTCATCCTTCCCTGTCTCCTATGGCTTATCCTCTGTGCAAAGCCAACCCTCCTCCAAGGAACACTGGTTAGCCAAACTCTTTTCAAACAATTTCAGCTGGAAGCTTCTCTACTTCCAGTTCCCAAATAAGAGCTCTCACCTTCGCACATCTGTGAACTAAAGCCGATTGTGCTGGTGCAGTTTAGTACCTCCTAGAGGCAGGGAGAAATCACTTTTAAAAAACAATTGAAAAGTTGCTGTATCATTGCAGAAAAAAGAATCTGCCCACCTTTCTGGCAATAATTAGATACAAAACTTAAAGAAAACTTCCCTTACTACTCTCTTCCTATTTATAAACCATGTCTCTATCACACACAAGTCAGTCTACTGTGGCCTGAAATGTAGGCTCAGCATATGGTGGTCTCTAAGCTGCTTTGTCGTTTTTGCTGAAAACAGGCATTATGAAAGATTTCCTTATGCAGAAATGTAGCAGAATTTTGTGTTTCCCAGCTATGATACCACTGCAATCAGAGAAGGATTACTGACAGAGAAGGGGTGAGAAATAAAATTGCAGAGATTGTATCAAGCAATTTCCCCCTACTGAAGTGCTGGCTGCCACTAGAGGTGCAGAGAGTGGCCAGTGGCAGACAGCAGTGCCAGGATTTGGTCAGCAGTGGCAGAGAGCTTGTACTGCTTCCAGGAAGAACTACTGGTACCATTTGGCTTTTGATTGTTGGTTTTTTACTCCCATCTGCTTATGTGGTAGTTACTTCTGAAATAGAAAACTCAGTGACTCAAGCCTTTCATGGGAGGGGCTGCAGAAATATCTTGCTAGATAAGACAGAGGACAGTCATGGAGACAGCCAGATCTCTGATGAATTGGCTAAGGAAAGAGGAACAGTATGAAGTAATTTGTACCCACACACAGCAATCAAAATGAAAAGCCTGACATTTGAGCAATAATAGTTCATGATAACCAGAAGGTAAACAAATTGTAGTGTCATTTGATATTAAAGAACTATCATTTTCCTCCTTAGGTAATAGCACTATTGTCCACAAATAATCTGCAGAGAATACATATCCTGCCCTGATGCCTATACAATTATTTTTTCTGGCACATACTGTCTGTCTTACAACATCCCTGTGAAAGAAATCCTATTTCTAGAAATACCATCAGTGGTTATGTATAAGGAAAAAAGCAAACCACAATTGTCAAGCCACTGGTCAGAGAAAATTGTGTTGCTACACTAATAAGCAGGCGTCTTAACTGTCAGCATCTCCCAGCCATTGCAGGTGCCCTGTTTTGCTGTTCTAGACTGCACTGTGCTCACTGCTTTCAGGACTTGGGGCAGGATGAGAAGGAAGAAACAGACCACTCGCATCGCCTCATTTTCAAAATCTTGTATTTGAATTGTTTCTAAAAACAGCCTGAAGAGCGAGTGAAAATTAAAATTTCCAGAGAATATTTTAGCTGAGTCTGTACAAGATTTCAGTGTCCTACACAAAAGGGCCAGCAGTAGCCTGCACCAAATTCTGCTTGAGCTGCAACAGTGTTGAATATTTGGGCAGGATTCTATAATGGCCACTGAGAACAGAGACATTATGAGGAGTTTATCCCTGCTGCAACTTGAAACTCTTCACACAAAGTCTGAAATCAAACAGACCTAATGCTAAGCTGGAGCAGAATCCAGTGCAGATCTACTACCAGAGCTTCTCTGTGTACAGGTGTAAAGCTGTATGCCTGTTTCTTTATAAACTCCTCTGCTAGGGCTGTCATCCAGCCTGTTATCACCGTGGACTCTGATTTCCCAAGTGTCCACATGAGGCCTCTAAATGAACAGATTCTTCTTTGTTTAGCTCGGCAGTGTTGCGTTTATTAATACCTACTCTGCTAAATGCCTCCTCTGGATCCTCAGTTACTTCTGTTTCAGTTGCTATGACATCCTTTTACGCCAACTTTAATTAATGGAAAGTACAGAGCAGTTATCAGTAGGTTTCAGACAGGATGCAAGTGTGCAAGTGAGACTGTGTTCAACTTAGTCTAAGCCCTTTTCATTTTGATCCTATCCTCTCCCAGCTCCTTTCTTTAACTGTTGCTGCCCTGCATCCCTTTCTCTGACAATGCCCCACCTTTCCTTTCTCTTAAATCATATATATATTCTGGTTTTCACTTCTAAACACCTTGATAGATTCTCTATCTCCAGCTTAGCTATCATCTTTCAGATGGCTCTGGCTTGCCAGCTCTCTCCTCCTGTCAGCCGGTGATGCCCATTTCCATCATTCCCTGATCAGAGTTTCCACCATGCATGATTTGCTTGTCTCCATGAAGTTCTGCATGCTGGTGGCAGTGGCAATAAGAGACACTGACAATAGCTGGGCTGCAGGCACACACAACCTGCTGCCCATATTGACACCACCAGCCTATACTGTCTGATTTTATCTGCCCCTTTGCTGCCAGTACCCCTCCAATTCTTGTCTCCTTGTACTTGATAACAAGCTCTTTGGAGCAGAGACTTTTTATTCTACACTGGGATCATGTTTTGACTTGCTTAATGTTTCTAAGCACCAGAGTAATGCAGATGTAGTGGACTTCCATTTTCTGGTAATGCCATGAATTCACTTAACAAATATACTCTGCCTATTTTTTTTGGTGACAAACTTGCAAATAATTCAGTATGACTACAAGAAAATGTCAGTGTTCTGTTTTAATGAAAATGTGGACAGGTGAAAATGGTTTTCAGAGTTTAAAAAGCAAAAGAGTAAACCTTCTGAATAAACAAATATCTCAAAGGCAAACCTGTATGAAGTGATAAACACTGGCACTGATCTTCAGAGAGTCAAACTACTGTTTCTCACTTCAGTTTTATGATTCTGCCTATTCCCTTCAGAACTGGCATTCCCGTTCATGACTTGCAGATGATGCAAAACGTAATTGGGTGATAATTTTGCTGCACAGCAGACAAACATAGATAAACATGTCATATCTACTTACTGTAAGAATTTTTCACTGAAATAATATCCTGAAATTCATATATGTGATTGGGAAAGCTGGGCACTGCACTCTTTCTGCTCTTTCAGATAGCTACAAATGTGCTTGAAAAAAGAAAACACATTAACAACATACAGCCTTGAATACGGGCCTGAGTTCCCCAGGACAACTGAGTGATTTTGCACACCACCATAGAGTTTCCTTCTTGTACAAACTGAAAGTAAAGGATGTCACCAGTAGGGAGTGACTGACCTCTCCCTGTGTAATAAGCAAGTGGATTCATGATGAGGAACATCAGATTGAGACAGGCCTCATATCACTCCCAAGTGAATGACTTAGCTACTTCTTTTCCTAGGGAGAAAAATTAATGTGCTCTTTTCTAAGCAGAGTTTCAGTAACAGGACTTAAGACCACAGAACACCTCAACAAAAAAATGGACATTTAGAGGCATTTCTCCCTGATCACAAAAACATTCTCTTTGTGTGTTTCTACTCCTCCTTGCAGCTTCAGTTACAAAACGTAATTTAAAAATTATTCTTATCTTCTTTCCCCCCCACCAAATCAAAACTCTATCCAGACAAAAAGTTAAGCCTTTGCTCTTAATACACATATATTTTACTATACAAATGCATTGCTGCTGCCTTTGACTCGAGGTGAAAATGCTACTTTTTTAGTGTTCATTTATAGTAACTAATTGTCAGGGAGAAGAGGTAAACAGAAATACAGTCACTTCTGCCCTCACAAATTTAAATGAAGCTCAACACATCCTAACCATGCAATCAGTACCAACTCCTGCTATTATATTCCTGACTATGGACATACTTAAAAGCCCACAAAGTCTCTTTGTTTCCAAATTCATTGACTTGTGGCACAGCTACTTTCTTGGATTTCTTTTAAAGTGAGAAAGCAGGGCTGTTTATCTCGCAGATCACAGAGAAACTTCCTTGGGCAGCAATAGGAACTCGTTACCATCATTGGACAACTGCAGAGATCTCAGTCTGCTCTGATATATTGCAGACAGCAAGTCAACAGTGATAGTAGTTGGTTACTACATGAACAAAAAACCTCATGAGAGCATTCTTAAATTCAGTACCAAAGAAACTCAAACCTATTTTCCAAGCATAAACAGTGGAGTATGAGAATGGCCATTCTGAGTCAGTCCAAAGGTGTGTCAATCCCACAACCAGTGGCTGAAAGCAGCATGCCAGGAAAGAGTGCAAGATTATGGTGAGATTTCCCCAAAATCATCTTTCAGCCTCAAACAGCATGCAGCTCAGCAAATCTGTGCTTCTCAACCCATATTTCAGTGATCTAAATCAAACACTGATGGAGCTTTTGTGAGTTTGTAAAAGGATTCAGGATGTAGGTAGGAGTGTAGTTTCAAGTTGCCAATGTAAAAGTCTGGGGAAAGAAAGGCTGCAGTCTGAACTATGAAGTTATTTTGGTCCTAGCTAAATTGCTCTTTAGCTTGAGCACAAGCACAGAAATCTGAAAGCTAGCACAGCCTCTCTTGGAAAGCTTTGCATAATTTAAAACACAGTCATACTACAAAACCAGTTTTCAGCTCAGCTTAGCAACTTTCTTCATGATATGCAAGTGCCTTTCAAAAGGGTCTCCAGAATGAACCAGCTGAGACCCAAGATCCCTTTCCTTCCTTTCTTCTAATTATTGGAAGAGAAATTATTCCTCTTAAAATCAATTCTTGCTTCACCAGTTTTAATGAAATATTTTATTTTTTTAACATCCCAGATAGTCATATTAAAAGCTTGGCTTTTCAAGGTTTGATGATCAGATCTGAGATTCACAGTCCAGAGGAGTGCCTGCAGCTGAAGCACCCAGACTACCTGAAGATTTAGGAACATGGTTTTTGTATAAGAATTAGGCCTAAGAATGGAGAGGCTGAATAGAATTAAAAATCTAACACAGTAATGCAACATAAACAGTCACTATGCTGTGAATAGTTTCTAATCACTGCTGTTTCTCAGGCTTTTCTTATACTTCTATGGTGCTTCTGAATTTCTTACCTTTGCTTATTAGACATTACAGAAGTAAAAGACTAATCATGATTCACTGACCATTGAAAAACTATTTTTCATTCTCCAGCTATTCCACTGGGACCAGGTTCTTCGTTTTGGTAGCCAGTGGAGTTATGGATATATGAGAAACATCCATTCATAGGGAGATGATTATTTTAGTCCTTTAATGATCATCTCTGCATGTGCATTTTGGAGCCCTGGTTCTGGAACTTGACCTACATATTTATTGTGAGGTCACTTGATGTACTTTTCTGAAAGTACACATGTAGGAATCAAAAATGCCAGTGATCTTTTGTGCAGGGTACTTATCTCACTAAACTCTGAGGAATAATTTGCAATTTGCTTTCTTATAATTAGAATAGTATGAGGCAGAAGATTGACACTGTTTAAATTCAGGCTACAACTTATTTATTTACCAAAAGATATAAACTACTCAGTTTATTTAAATTAATTTTAATCTTTTTCCTTCACAGGAAGGAAAACTTTTTTAACCACCTGTCTCCAGCTGAGGAACTTTCTGCTCCACTTCATACAGAGTGCTCCACTCTGTCTCCTTGCAGAAAAATAATGGCTATTAGGTGACAGGTCTAACAGAAAACGACCACCCAGACACATGAAACCAGGTACATTTAAAACTTCTAAACTCTTCTTTTACAATCACCTGCACTAACTTTTATATGAAAGTCCCAAGTCTTAATTTACACAGGCATGTGATGCATGTGTTTCTGTCCCACAGCTGATGGAGGTGGTACATTCTCAAAACGGAGACTAAAATTGACTGAATCTCACAGACATTTGATAACCTGGTATTAAGTAAGATGTCCCCAAAATACCCCCTTTAAGTACTTAAAAACCCCTGACTTTGAAATATGGTGTAGATTATCAGTGCTGACAGCAACACATGAAGTCAAATTATTATAGCTGTGCAACATAAATAGTGAGGGACTTAAAAGTGCAGGTGATGAGCTATACACTCTATTAAAGAGTAAAATGTCTGTAGTCTACAGGGACATAAGCTATCAGACAGCTTTAGAACAGCATGCAGAAAATAGCCAAAGATATATAACTTGTACTGAGCAGAGGTGCTAATGACTGAAGTTTAGATATTCAGCATTTAAAGTAATTCAGAAGTGCAGACTAGATGATAGCTAGAAGAACACATACAATGTAATAAGTTACTAGTTAAAAAGATAAAAGGAGTCAAAGTTCATAGTCTTTGAATTTAAGAGACTGGAGAGCTGGATCTGGGTTTATGGGGCTTGGTCACAAACTCAAATGTGCACGGTATTGCCCTGCATGAACCGTGAGAAAGCCAGCACCAAGGTATCCCATACACCCGGGCACTACAAAGGATCTGGAGCCTGGGAGTGGTGGGACAAGGAGCTGCTTCAGCGACTGAAGAGCGTGCACAGTGCCAGCAGCAGGCCGTGATCCCGGGGCAGCAGGAGCAGCCGCGGGCAGAGTCAGGCTCCAGAAGGAGCAACACACGTGAAACATCACCCTGTTAACACTGAAAAAACCACTGCTGCACGTGCATGAGTTTCCCATTTCTGTACTACTTCAGACTTGCCAAAATTTAGAGCAAATTTCTCTTCCAGAGAAGGTAGATGGAAAGTATGTAATATTTAACTAAGTATTAGAAAAAACATCATAAAGGGGACAGACGAGCAGAGGAAGGGAAGGAGTCAGCAAGGAGCTGACCAAAGTAAGCAGTAAGGTACCATTCATCTAACAGAGGTGCCAGTACTTTACTCTCTAGGAACAGAAATAAATCTGCTTACACCATTAATCAATAATGCCTGAAATCAATAGTACATAGCAGACTAATGGAACTGAAAAGTCATTAGTGGCATGGGAAGCTTACTTACTAAAAGCAACCTGCATAAACATTGACATTAGCACTAGTCAGAGAATGGACAACCTTGCCTGTGCAAAACCCAATATTATATCTTCAAGAAATATGAAAAGCAAATTCTGGGTTTTTTGGTTTGGTTTTTTTTGCATGAAAAGAACTGTCAAAATAAGTCTCTTGATAGGTCTCTTTCAATATTTTTCGCCTGAAGCTTCTAAACTAAAAATATCTTTGTTTCAAAAAGGTTATGAGAGGATATTCAGGGTTTTTTCAGGTTACATCAGTAAAAAATATCTAGTTGAACTGTTTTTTGCTAAGGGACAGCAACTTAGAGGCTGTTTAGAAAAGCACTAACTAGCACTAGAAGTTAATATGGGAAGTAATGAAATACAGTAACTGTGCCATGTTGCTATCTTCCCCTTTAGCTATGTGAAAAGCAAAATACTTTTATCTATTTTATCTAGAAGAAAAGGCTGCTCCATTACAGGAATACTTTGTTGCAGAGTTTTTCTTACTCTCGAGATAGAAAGAAAAGAGCTGCAAGGCCTGTTATAAGACTAGTAAGTCAAATGTATCTTGTATAAGGAATACTTAGTGACACTAAGTATACTATGTTAATCCTAGTAATGCTTCTGACATAATATTTGTGTGACAGGATTACAATTTGTAAAGCAAGTTTGTCACAGGAATCATCTCTGTGAAAAGAGAGACTCCTCTGAAGAGCAGCTGTACTCAGACGAGAATGGCCTTTGAATGTCCAAAGCAGATGGAAAATGTCTCTTGCAGCTTTTGCTCACCAAAAGACTGATATCCCTAATAATGAATAGCACACAAAGAGAAAGGGAAGAGGTATCTTTCTCACTGCCACCAACCACAAAGGAGGAAAATTAAAGATAGTTTTCTGGAAAACATGAATTCTGAAACATTGTATCAAATATTTTTTAAAGCAACCAGCAGACATTTGAGACTTCCAAAATTTAATGCAAACACTGATCATGTTACTTCCTGCCTCTTTCTAAAGATTTATTAACTTCAGGCCCCACTGCTAGTTTACTTCCCTTTGTTTTATCCCTTTGGTCCTTTCTTTTTGTGCCTAGAAGTTGCCATTTCCTTGAAAGGCAAGTTAAAAACGAAACTATTTGGAAATAGAAAATTAGGTTAAATCACAGCTAATGCAAATTCTATTAATAAAATTATTTTCAAAAACTGGGCAAGTTTCCAGATATAGATCAAAAGGTATAAAATAAGATTGCAGAAGCTCTGTAAGAACCAGTGTGATAATTTAACTGGGATCACTTAACCTCTATCAAACTTAGTAATGTTATAAAGCTTATGGCAACTGAAACGAAAGCATATACTAAGTCACCTTGATTTTGTTTATGTATGTATGTATGTATGATTAAGGCATAACTAGTTTTAACAGCCCCTTGGTTGGCCAGAAAAGTAAATATTAATATGCTCATTTCACTAATGAACATAGAGCCTTGCTAAACAAGTGAATAATTAACAGCACTCAATCCCTACAGGCCTGACAAGAGCCCACTGTGTTAGACTAAGGCGCACTCTGGTAAAAGCAAAACTGAGGTGAGTTGTCAGTCTGAAGAGCTCCAGCCACCCCTGACCACGTGTTAGATCCCACCACGGCAGACACTGGAGGGGTTGGGTTCTTTTGGGAGTTTGTATAGGAAGAGAAAAATAACTTTATACAGTATTGTACACATCAATCTACCAGTGCAGAACATGTCATCCTAGGGGTTGGAGTCCTGCTGAAAAAAAATTGAGTGTAACTGGAAGAAATTAACAGTAAGATAGCCTCCTAATATTACAGTCATTACTATTTAAATGGTGTTTTGTGAAAGCTTGATAGTTCAAGCAATAGTTCATTTACCCAGCTTACGCTGTTCTTGTTCCACTATGTTACCTTAGTGATGAAGTATCTTTTGTCATCTTTTTCACCTTACTCTGTTCTTCTCATACCAACAAACTTTTCTTTTTCCTCCCACCCTTCATTCCTTTTCATTTGCCCAAGTTGTATCTCTCATTCATTCCATTCTCTTATCCGTTTTTCATTTCAACACCTTTCAGTTTTTGAGGAAGAACAACTAGTTCTTTAGGAAAGTGGAAAAGCATAAAAGTAAGCTATTTTTCTCAACAGGGAAAGCAAACTAACGTGGGATTGTTATCGCTTGGAACAATTCTGAATTTCACAGCAGCCAGTCCCACTCTAATTCTGTGTTCAAGAGCTAATGCACACCCAGCAGGCTAACAAAGACACAGACTTTCTAACAAGACCTTTAAAAAACTTTCACTGAAATACATGGTGCAGACTTAGGGGCATTGGGTTTTTTTTAGGTAATGAAGGAAACCTCCTTTGAGGAGAATGACATTAGTTAATAATAAGATGAAAGCAAGGAAATGTGGCTTTCTCCCCCCAGAGTAAAGGCACACTACTGCATGTTGCTGCATATAATGCACTAGTCGAATTAATATAATTTAGAAAAGCCTATGCTTGTTCTGAAAAATAATCAACGGTTTAAAAGAAGTCCATGCCCTGTACTATCAGAATATCACTATATAGAATTTTATAGATACAGCTGTTTTGTTAAACAGATGTCGACCTGGTTATTTGTAAATTAGTTCAAGAACAACCTAATTCTGGTTTTAGAAGCTAGACTAGGAGAGGGGGAGTATTTTTTTAAACCAATAGCATTAAGGTGAGCTTGGTGAACTACTTGGTGTAGTAGTACTTGGTGTACTACTATAGAATCTGTTTTACAGTCTAATATAGTCTATTGAACACTAAACAATGAAACTAGGATTTGCTCCTTCATTTGATTACATTGTTCCAGCAAATGCAATCACAGAAAGATTCACTTCCTTCTGAGATAAGACACAGGGCCCAGCCAGAGGCAGCTGTTAAAGTTTCATATCTGCTTCACAAGCAATGAACTGTGTCCAAGTAAGCAGTGTCTTACACAGAAGGGATGGGCAATAGCTTTGCATGAAGGAAGAGAGCTAATTTTGGTTTGAGTACAGTTTCATTTGAATAGCTAGTGATTTTTAACATGAACACATTGACAAGGCACAATACCTTTACTTGCGACCTATTTTATCACATGACAAAACTACAGGGCCTTTTTTCCGTCTCTTCTGCAGCAGCATACCCAGTGTATATTTGTTATATTACAGGAAACATCTGGGGGGTTTTAAGTGAAATGATAGCTCCAGCTAAGAAAGGCTTTCTGATACAATACAGCAAAAAGCATTTTAGCAAAGACCTCATTCTTGATTATTAGTTGTGATGAAAGACAAAAGATCCTTCTGTAAAGAGAGAAAAGTAATCTCTGGTTGATCTTGTCTTTTACCTTAACAGAGCCTGTAGAGGTCCAAGTTTCTCAAACTTCTCTCCCTTGGTTCTGCTTTGGATGTAATGTTTGATATAGTCTCAGTTGTACATCACTTTATTCCCCTCCTACCACCACTTGGTCTAAGCAATTCTCACTGCTTGAAAAGCAAGTTACACCATGACTTGCCTACTGTTCCTTAATATGATTAGATTATATTATCTGTTAGATTCTGATTAATCACTAAGTAGATCTCCAGGACATTCAATATGAAAAGAAGCACTTACTCTTTCTGTTACTTCAAGCCACATACTCTAGTGCAGCTGGAAATTGTTCAGGTATTATGAAAAAACACAATATGATTTTTCTAGCCAGCTTATCAATTTGACTACAGCAAGAGGAAAAAGCAGCAGCAAAGCAATTTCTTAGTTACTGGAGAGAAGACTGAATATTCTGACAGTAATGATCAGGAGAGTTATGAAATAACTAACTATCAGTTAGTTCATGAAATATCTGAAACATGAACCACCCATGAAGAACTCACTTTGTAAGGAAGTTCCTCAGTTGGGAGCTGCAGAAGTGAACAGTCTAGGTCATCAGACTGAGAACCATTGCTATAACCCACAACAAGCATCAAATTCCTGCTCATAGCATACCACAGTATTGTCCAATTTAATATGCAAATTTTAATTAGCAAAGACAGCAGCAGTTAGTCTGTTTGTCAAGGGTCCTGGGGCACTGTCACAAGACTACAGCTACACAAGAGAGACCAATTAATGACAAATTGTTTGAACATGAATAGCCTTTCCTAAACAGAGTTTTATTGCAAGGGTTCTGATTTTAGCTTAAACAGTACGAATAATTCTCAGTTGCATTTGCCAGAAACAATTTTTATATGTAACAAATCAACACAAGATAACATACATCAGTGGTTCCTACTTGCTATGTGTCACAAATTTCTAAAATGAGAAGACTTGTACATACTCAGTGAGCCCTGTTACCTTCATCTCAACCCTGAAATTCAGAGTTGTTGACTGACTCACAGAAAGCTTACTTCTCCCAGTCTTGAGAAGTTTAAGGATGACAGCAAATGCTGAGATTTCTAGTTTGGTGCATACCAGGAGGGATGAAATTGTTTATTTACTTATCACTTAATAGCAAATACCCTTGCTTTAAGTTATTACAGAATTAATATTTTATCTCTAGAAAAAGGATTAACACCAATTTGAGTTTCATATAAGAATCACTGCAGTTTATACAACAGTGATTTCTAATGTGAATGAGAGCTTCACATATATAAATAGAAGCATACTTTGCTAATATATTATTGAAAGAACTGAATATGAGGCTTTAAATGAAAATTGACTTAGTATTTCTAACGAAGCTGACTGCAATAGTCTGAACCAGTTTTCAAAGTTCCCTAGGAGCAAGGATCACAGGATCAAGGTCTTTTCACATAAAATGTTTTTAGACATGGATCACCAGTAGAAGTATTATTGAATTAAGCCCATTCATAAAAGCCTTATCAAATTAGTACATAGTTAGTACATTTATAAATGTAAAATTACAGAAAAAATACTCAAAGTATGATTTTCAGCAAGTAAAAGTGGTGCAAAAAGCTCTGTATCAGAAAACGCTGTGGGTCAGCACTGGAAATCAAACACAGCAGCACAAGCAGGAGAACAGAGACCTCCACCAGGCGGGGTCCAGCCCCGCTTTACCTGAGAAGCTGCCAGGTCGAGGGATAGCAGCAGGAGTCCAAATCCTTAGCCATGCTCCCAAGGACAACAAGGCAGAGCCAACATTAAACTGGGAAAGTATATCAAGATATTACTTGCAAGGATAACAAGGGCAAGACATCTCAGAGGGCAGCTCTAAAGTCAAGCTAAGAAGCCAGAGCCAAAGACCAAAACCACCCAGGCACAGCAGGGCTAGAGCCAAAGCCCAGCAGTAGCCCTGCAGAGAAAAAGGCAGGGAGCCTCCAGGGCTGAGCTAAATAGAGCTCCTCATCAGGAGGGGTGCGTGGGGGCAGCAGGTGGGGCTGCTCAGGGCAATTAGGGCCTGGTAGTTCACACCAGGTTCTGAGAGTTTGAAAACACTCTCGCTCCCCTGAGGGCAGCTGGTTTACTAACGTTTACAGCTCTTCTTTTACCTTTTTTTGCCAGATGCACCAAGGTAAAAAGTTAAAAAGAAAGCACCTCTTTCAAGTTTACAGTGTGATCACACAAGCTAAATTACATCCCCAAGTATTTCTTGTTGCATTTTAAATTCCCTATGGTTTCTCTTCAAGTTCCTGATGTGAATTATACTTAAGTGATTTTCAGCCTCTCTTTTGCTCTCTATAACTTGGACTTTAACAAGCTGTCAGATCTGATAGACATGAGGCTGTTCATACTTCCCCTTAATTTAATCAACAGAGCAAATGAATGCTCTGAATCAAGTAGAAAACAGAGAACATGTCAACACCATACAATAAGCACCATGCAGAGCTGGATTGTGGAAGCAGAATGGAGATGTCAGTACAACACTTCTTCCCAGCTAGTTAGTCCTGTTGAGCAGTGCTTTTCAGTAATGTTAACTGTTCTAATCGTGCTGCTGCACTTTCTTCCAGGACTTCTTTTACCACTTTTAGATTCTCTGCGTGGCAAAATAGCATATGGTATAGGACACTAAAAATTATAATAACAAAGGAAAATACATGGGGATAGTAGTCAAGAAGCCGCACCAACTTGTACTCTGGGATGTCCTGACGTTAGACACACAAAGATCCCTGGTATTTGGAAGGTACACATGCAGCGTGTTCTGCAAGGCACTTTGGGGTATTATTTAAAATAGCAGTTGGAGGGAAAGAGAACTGGCCACATTGATTTAAGGCTCACACTGTACGGCTCCTGCCATTTGCAGAACAGTAAACCAAATGGATGCAAGTGAGCACAGGCAGAGAAAAATGTTTTGAGCTGTCACAAGGCTGTGAGGAATGTGATCACATGCTGTGTAGGCACAAGTCATGTGCAGAGCCAGCTGTGCCAATAATCACTTGAAAATTAAATTGTAAGAGCAATGGGGCCTGTGATATCTGTTTGAGACAGTATAATTCCTCAAATATATCCTAGGTCTGTGCAAACACAGTGTTTGCTTAGCTGTGAATTCTCTGAAGAATTGGGTTGCATTTTTTTTTCCTGCTTAAGATGAATGAAAATGTGTCAGGCCTGAGTGACAAGGCCTTAATGACCATAACTGACCTCATCTGAGACTCCCGCTCACACACTCTGCCTATTGGTCCGGGAGTGCTCCTTAAACTCAGGGCTGAGCCTGCACAGCTTTAGTGACTATGTTTCTATGTGACATGGACTTCTTTTCTTAGTGTTGCTGCTGGTAATCCTTTATTGCTTGCAGAAATCTCTCTGCTTCTTCTCATCTACTGCCCTTCAGGCTGTTCTACAGTTTGTTGTTTATGTAATGTGTTGTCATACTGCTTCCTAAAGGTATGGTTCTTCCTTCCTGTGCACTGAGCCACTTTAGAGAACTGAAAATAAAGTACAGCAAAAGTGAGTACAGGAAGCTGATGGAGGCTGAGTATGAGTGATGATAACACTCTACTCTGGTGTCTTTAGATATGCCTATTAAATTGCTTGTAATTTTCTTCCTAGCTCTTTAGGAGGCAGAGGGGTTTTGGCTGCTTTTACTGCTTTAGAAAGCAGTTACAAAGCAATTGTTTTAGTGAGGATTTTTTATTTATTTACTTTATTTGGTCTTTGGTGTAGTCACTGTTGTTCAATCCCTGGAGTATAATAATGACAGGCCAATCTATATGGCACTGGATTGCTCTGTGAGCATTTTGACTTTGTTTTACGTTAGAAGCCTGAGAAGATAAAGGTTTGTTATGGTGCACCATGGGCCAAACCGCAACTCAAACGTGACTGCTCTGGTTGTATCAGTCAAGTCCTACCATGCTTTATGAGGGAGGCCTGCCATGCCAGCTGCTCTTCTCATAAAGAAGGCTACTGAGAAAAGGGAAGTAATAACATTCCGTTTTCCCTGGTGCCACATTTCTCACCACAGAATAAGCTCTTTTTATTGAGAAGCCATAAAAGACTACAAGGGGCAAGAGGTTTCCAGTCTAAGAGTGTCAAAAAAGAGGGTTTTCTCCCCTCTAAAACCACGCAAAAGAAAGAAATAAAAAAAAAGGTAGGAAGGAAAGAGTAGAATCTTTTCCTTGTAGCTCAGAAATTGGACGTGAATTAAGAGTCACGTAAAGCTATTCAGAAAGTCCATGGCAGAAATAGATGCTGCCTGAGTCCCAGCTTTGTCTAGAAGTCCTCTGTCCTTGCTTGCACAGAAGGCTATGTTATTCTGGAAAGAAAAAGGAAATTATTTCTGCCTTATGGCTCCTACTAAAGAGGAAGTCAGTAGTAAACTGTGTGTTTGTGGGTGTGAATTTGCGGAGGGATGACCCAGCTAGAGCCAGAACTACAGCTCCTGGTTATAACTGCCTGAAGGGCTCTGATGCTGCAGCAGACACAGCCTGGTTAGGTGCAGACTATGGCAGCAGAAGCTGCCTCAGCAGCATAATTATGCAAAACAGACCAGATGTTTTTGGCACGTGTAACCTATTTTTTTAACAGTCAGAGATACAGTATCAATGATCTTCAGACGTGTTGTTATAGACAATATTTAAAGTGATTTAGTCAACCCTGTCTGACTACCAGATATTCTAGAAAAGGCAAGGAAGGAAAATTATATCCTCTTCTTAAAACAGACTAATCTGTTTTCAGTGTAGGACCAGTGTATCAAGTATGTTTCTTTTCCATCAGTATAGAGGAGAACCCTGCCATTGGGCAGGGAAATTACTTTCTTTTTCCCCCCCTTACTTCTGTAGTTTTCACAGCCTTAACCTTCTCCTGCCTTCTTCTTACAAGTTGTCTGCAGTTTGTTGTTAAATCACTTTTGCCCCACAAGACACTGATTTTTTAAAACAATGTTCTGTATGCTGTTTATATGATGTGTAATCTGCCATGGAGCCATGGTCATAGGGATTAATGTTCAGCATAAGTCACCAGTTTTCCAGTGTGTGAGGCTTGTGTATCTCAAAGGATACTGCTCTGCATTCAGCCTTCATGCTGTTCTCTACCTACCTTAGAGCCTTTCTTCAACCCTTTAAAGGCCTTGGTGTTTCCTTTGGGCCACAGTCTGTGAATGATCTGTTCACCTGCTCTCAGAAAGCTTTAAATTCTTCTGCTTCTGTGGTCCCTAGTGCAACACCAACACCTTGGCAGAGCAGGACCTGGCTTCTCTTCTCATGCTTTCAGTCCCCAATGCTCTGTGTGAATTAAGGTCTCATCCTCTGTCATAACTGTATCAGAAGGAACAGTTCTGCTCTGACAGAGAAAAAGATCATATGCAGGAGAGGAGCAGCTTCTTTTTCTAGTAGAACTTTAGGTTGCAGGTTGCCATATTCAGGTTTTTTCCCAAGGAATATAAAAGATAAACAATAGAATACCTGGGAAGGAATGGCAAGTTGGCTATTAACTTTGGTTAAGAGGTTTTTTTAAGTGTTTAGGGAAACTGAAGCTAAAAGCAAGTCTCTTGTTCTCATGGCTATTTTAATCTGAATTAAGAAGGTTTTTGTGTGTAGAAAAACCTTTAGATTCATGTCTGTCTGAAATGCTCCCTAATTACGGATGGATTGTAAGCTATCAAGTAAATATTAAATATACACAGGCTTTTGTGTAAGGACAGACACTTGCAAACAGTGGAAGGGGTAATGTCTCTGGCATGTCAAGGCCTGTTTACAGAGTAGCTCTTAGGTACACTTGTACAACAAGCAGAGCCATTCAAACCTACCCAATAGAAATAATTCTCACTGATACTTGGAGCTGTTCTGGGTTTATGACAGGACCTACATGGACACTTTCCAACCCACAAATTATATAACAGAAGAGGTTGGGAGCAAGCAGTGGATCTAGATAGTCAAAGTCAGCATGACACAATGCACTGTTAATAAGTAATTAACTGTACATTCTATTCTCTACATGAAGATTCACTGTGCTCTCTTTTGGAGTATAAGTACTTAACTCCTCTCCTGAAAGAGAAATCAAATATTTGTGGGAGTCTTCTGGAGGTGAAAAACACCCTCTTTTTTTGATTAATATAGGAATGGATTGTGATAAAATGTATATTTTTTTTACTTATAAAATAATGTTTGAGTAGTTGTCTGGTGATAAATCCCTGAGGATTGCTGGCTGTTGAGAAGGTGTAAGCTTGATTTGAATTACTGGCTTGCATGAAACAAAGAAATCTGATGGTGTGGTGCTGTGCATTGGGCCAAACTTCTGCTGCTGGGGCTTTGCCTGTGAGGGCTAAACAAAGCTTTTAGCATAGTTTATTTATTCATTCATGTTTGTGCTTGCTTCCCTTTAAAGGATCTGAACCACAGTGCCTTAGAAAAACCTAAACTTCCTGCCAATTCATCCCAAGAGCAAAGCTGTATCTAGCTGGATCAAAGCTAGGCACAGTGATGGAGACATAGCATGAGTGCTCTGGTGTGCCATCCATTCTGCTCTTAAACATGTCAGAGAAGCCAAGGGGGAAAATAGAAGAGAATTAGGAAAGGAAGAGAACGAATGTGGTAAAGAGAGATGGATGTGGAATGCCAGAGGCACAGTGAGCAGATGAAGGAGACTGAATGAAGAATGATGATGGGAAAGACAGCATGCTTTCTTTTTGTCTAAGAGTAATGGAGAGGTGTGTGGTTTGCCAGTTTTCACTCCCTGTCTTCAGGGTGGTTACAGCTATGACTGTACAGGACTGACACTCGGCAAGATGCTCTCTGTCTTGCCTTCTGTAGCTGCTACCTGGCCAAGATGAGTATGCTTGGCTGACCTGGAAGCCTGCAGACCATGTCTGTAGTTGCTGTATTTGATAACTGGTACTTTTGAACCTGTGCAACTGCAGATGGACTTTGTCATGCAATCTGAGGAATGTCTGTGCCAGCAGTACTCTGAAGCCTCGAGTGAGACCACCTAAAATGTGAGTGACAATCCTGCCCTGGGCCAAGTCCCCGGAGTCCCTGCTTGCTAGGTGCAGGTACATCTTTTGTAGCAAGTGACTGGCTATTAGACAGCCAAGTCTGACAGAAGGAACAATAGATCCCCTCTTCTTAAAGAACAGCAGCTGCACAATTTCCTCAACCAGGCAAAATCAGGAGTATGCCCCACACAGTTCTTTGCAGGACTACATCACCTTTATGATCAAATCTTCAGAGTTTTGTAAAAGCAAACCATTGTCCATTAAAAGGTGAGCATTGATGGATAACCATCACGGGTTGCCCTGGACTTGCTGCTTTCACCAGTGTTTCCATCTCTGGTAGTCTCTGCACTGTGTGAGAGCTGCAAGTTAACAAAATGTCACATTGTATTGTGTTGTGTGATGTGTCGGCAAACTGCAGTGGAGTGGGACCAACGATGCCAATAGTGAAACTGTTCCCAGTGAGGTTCTATGTGCATTCCTTGTAAAGTGCTACTGAAGCTTCTGCAGCATTCAATTTCCTTTCTATTTTTGTATCATTTTCCAAGTCTGTAGTTAATATTGACTGACAGGGCCAGCTGAGAATCTTGGGATTTCCTATTAGAGATAATTAAGGAAAATACTAATTCGTGCACAGACAGATGCCTTGTTGTAAATTGCACTGCATGAGTATCTTTGCCTTCGCTGCTAATTCTCTTTCCTACTGATTACTGAATCTGACTCATTGTGTAAGGTGCTAGGGGCATGCAGCAGGTTTCCAGCCAGGAGATGTGTAAAGAAAGCTGCAGAGGAGCTTGGTCTTATGTTTTCTGAAGTGTTGCTTGTATGGGCCAGTTCTCTGAATTGTTTTGTACCTAAGCTATGGGAGCCTGGAGAAGGACCTGGGAGAGGTAACTGCATTCATCAAGGACTTTTCCAGTTCACCTTATTTATTTCCAAATAGGTGTTTGGTTTTATTTTAGGTTAAATTTAAGCTTCCTGTTTTGTTCAAAAGAGGGATTGCCATCAGGGAGCAGTAAGAATAGGCTGCTCTGCAGCACTGGTGAGCCAGGAGCTGAGGATGACAGCAAGGCAGGTGTAGTAAGTGGCCTCAGCAATCCCACAGTACTTCTGCAGGAGGAGCAGAGAAGGCCCAGTGGCAGCCACAGCCATCGTGAGACAAGTCTGTAGTGCTGAGCTGTGTCAGGATCTAATGAGAAAGCTGAGTTGGGGTCCAGATCAGCGGGGCACATTAATTGTCAGCATAAACATGTAACCAAGTATTTGAACAAACAGGTAGCTGGTGATAGAAGTACAAAGCTGTCCTCTTCAACGTCTTGTGGAATAGATCTGTTTCCTGGGAGACTGGCTGCTTATCTTGTCAGTACAAAGATCTAATAGTAATCCCTGTTCTCTAGGAAAGAATGTGCTGAAGTCTCCCGAGTCGTAACTTGCCAACAAGCAGAACAGTAAATGCTGATTGTAACATGTCTGAGTACAACGAAACATGAGCGGAGAGGAAGGAGATCTGTGCTTGTCTTGCACCTTCTCAAGTGTCTCCTGCAGAGGGATATGAGACCAGGTTTGCTGGAGTCACACCAGTTTGCTCCCATCTGCCCACACTGGGTACCAGCAGGAGGGACACTTTGGCAGTTCTGGCTTTTCCAGTCTTCTGCCTGATGAAGAGGTAGTTGGAGTGTGCAGGCTCAGGCAACAAACCCCTGCCTGCAGTACAGGTGTGGCCCCCAACTGAGTTAGTAGAGTTGCTACTTTGGTGAGGGGAAAGACTTCCCAGTTGGAAACAGACCAAACTTTGTCTGTCATCAAGGAAACATACAAGTACCGCCTGAAGCAGATCAGAGGTTACCCTTCAGCAGTTCATCCAGATGAATTTTGAAGTCCTGTACTTTCAACGTCCAAGTTACTAATCTGAGGGCACTCTGGATGAATTAATGCTGCTAGCGGGCATGCTTAACAATAACTTCCTTGTGCTGTGGAGAAAAATGCAGATTAGATTCCGGGAGTTCAGTATGAAAGATGGAAAATCAGTACAAATAAACAGGACATAAGTTTAATATAATATGAATATACTTGGTTGAGGTTGCTGAGAGTCCTTAAAGACAAGAATGCAGCAAAGACCAGTAACTGGGTTTTGACAGATTCCATTACAGTACCTTCCTTTCTAGCTCTATTGTGTCTCTACTTTCACCTAATTTTATAAATTCACATCTCAGCATGGTTAACTCTGATTATGGTCATTGATATCTATTCAGTGAACTGCTTTTTACCAAGCTTTGCTTCCAAGACTCCTAACCCCTGAATGCTAGGGCTTGCTATTAACTAGTGGCAAAACAAAGGCAATTCATGACCTCCAAATTGCTCCTAATTCCCTATATCCTCTCCCCTGGAATACTGCTAGAACAGTGTCTAGCCATGCACACTTACTCTATTGATCTGAACAACCCAGTGAGTGCTGAGACTTGTATTTTCTGTCCATGCACTCCAGCCATCCTAACCTACAGCATCAGTGCTACACTGAATGAGGTATTCTGTGGGCTCTGGTTTAGGCTCTTAATATTTTACAGAGCTGAAGTTAAAGTATTTTAATGTATAGGTATTAGTGTGTGTATATATATAATGTCATTTTGAAAAAGTATATGAATCACTTGGCACCTACTAGCATATGGAGTGTACCAGAGAATTATAGAAGAGTCCTGGTGAGAAGGGACCTCAGGAGGTATCTCATCTAGCCTCCTGCTCAAAGCAGGGTCAGCTCTAAGATCAGACCAGATTGTTCTGGGTTTTATCCAGATAGGTTTGGAAACCTTCAAGAATCGGAACTGCACAGTCTCTCTGGGAACCTTGTTTCCCTGCCTGCCTGAAAAGGTTTTTCTGTACCTGCAGTTGGAATTTCTCTTGTTATTACAATTAAATTCATATTGTAAAACAAGTGTGTTGGATTGTAGTTCGGGATTAATGTCAGATGCAGAGAATGTCACAATGCTGAGAACACTCATGGGCCACAAGGGAAATGCTGCTGATGGGGACAGAGGCCAATGTCTGTCAAACCTATTCTAGTCAGGATCCAGGGGCCCTACTCATGACACTTAACTGCACATGGAGCTCATTGTCTGTAACCCAGCCAGAGTAGAGGCTGCCACAGAAACAGTGCCATGGCACCAAAAGTACCCTGAAGTAAAAGAGGTATTTGCAAAAGTTGTATTTGATTAAACCTTCCATACCTTGTTTTCCTGAGAAGTTTGATACATTTTTCTCCCCTGCAATCTAGGCATAATTTGTGTCTGTCTGCTGCTCATATCTTTGTAGAGCAGCAAAACCAGCATGAAATTGATGTGATCTTCTTTCATTGCTGCCCAAAAGGTTCTGAATAGCAACCCTGGAACAGAGTGGGCTTGTTGACTTCATTCTGCAGCTGCATGAAAAATCTGCCTCTAAGCCTGCAGCTTCAAGAAGACAGCGCAGCATCTGTTCACATAAAAGATAGCTTTGAGCTTGTTTTTTTTAAATAATGAGAAATTTAAACTACTGGGTTTGAATGGAAACTTGGAAACAGGTTACTTGGCTTCCCTCATTTGCCAAGGAAAGCTTTCCACTTATCTTCGACAAAGGACTGGATGGATTTTCTTCAATTTCATTTAAATACTTTCATTCTACATGTGGAGAAATTAACATCTAATTTACTAGAAACTTCAGTCCTTGTATAATAATTATATTATGTGAATCTCTGTTTAGTCAAGGTACAAAGTCTGATTTTTATAGGATGGTTCTTTCTATACATACCTCTTTATATGCATTTGCTTGTCACCATGATAGCTTCATGGTTTAGCTATCAGTTTGTCAACACTGTGCACTTCACAGACATCATGGTTAACCCAGGGCCCGAATGCAGAGTGCCAGGGAGTAACATCTGGGCATCTGATTTCCACAGGATCATGCATAGTTCTGCTCTGCTAAAGTTGAATGCATTATGTTTAAAAAAAAAAAAATTACATTCTTTGAGCAGATCTTGAAGTTGCAACATACTGAAATTTCTCTAATATCTACCTATTCTAATTATGTACACAAGTTTTTAAAGTCATTATTATGGACATGTTTGTAAAATCAATATTGAACTATTGCTTAGCAGATTTACAGCCTGACTTCTCAAAATGTTCCTACATTTCCTTTAGAAACTGTTGTCTTTATAGTCCAGCTTAGATGTTTTGTTATCGAGTACTGGGAACAGCATTTAATTGGCAAGTATTCTACCATAAAACCAAGTTGCCTTGCTCCTGTCTGTCTGCTTTTCAGTAACCTATAAAAATATTCCTGCCTGTGCAAATCTGGCTGATGTGTTCTGCCACAGAAACAGTGCCATGGCACCAAAAGTACCCTGAAGTAAAAGAGGTATTTGCAAAAGTTGTATTTGATTAAACCTTCCATACCTTGTTTTCCTGAGAAGTTTGATACATTTTTCTCCCCTGCAATCTAGGCATAATTTGTGTCTGTCTGCTGCTCATATCTTTGTAGAGCAGCAAAACCAGCATGAAATTGATGTGATCTTCTTTCATTGCTGCCCAAAAGGTTCTGAATAGCAACTCACCACTCCATAATGGAGCATTTTTGTTGCCTTGGGACAGTTTGCACTGGAGACTGTCAGACTTAACCGAAATAGACTTTCGGACAGGAAGCTTCAGTTCCTCAAAGGAAGGATTTGCAGGACAAAGAGGTAAAACCTTCATGGCTTTGTCCGGCCATATCTGAAAGTACCTGTGTTAGAGATGAAACTAAGACAATTCTAAGCCTGCCAGAGGTAGTAAGGGCAAATTTCCCTAATGCAGTGGGGATGGCTAGAGCTCCATCAGTCATGTTTATTGCCAGTTGTTTGGCAAGACTGTGGTTTGGAAACCTTGCATAGGTTACTTCCATGGCAATCACAGAACGAATCCCTGGGTCACAGATTGTCCCAAACAGAAATATTCACATCCACACACTCAACTAGTTTACACAATGGAGCCCACTGTAGATAGGGAGATGAGCCTGGTGCCTAGAGCTGTGGTACTGCTTTTCCTTGCTATGTTGCTTCTGCTTGTCCCAGCTGGCAACTGAGGTGTCTGAGTGTACACCATGCATATTGCAGCCATTTTCTGTGGGTAAAGCCTTGCATCATGTGAGGTTTTATCGAAATCCTCGTCCCAAAACTGTCACTTAGGGTGTTTATTGGTATTTATTCTCCTAAAGTGCTGGCTGAAGTTATAGTCAGAACTATCTGTATGACCTGCCAGACTAACACAGCTTTGACAAACCAGTTCAGCACTACCAACATCAAGAAGGTGTCAGAAAAAAAGCCATGAGCTCAGTCAGTTGTGCTACTGAGGAGATCTTCATTTTTGGGATCTGTGCTAAAAGGAATGCACCTGAAAGCACATGGAGAGGTACTAAATTATTTACTTTTTGACTATAGTTATATTAATGAAATACTAAGAATAAAATTGAAAATATATGTCCCAGTGTACTCCAGCAAGCCAAAAATCCACTGGCCTATCTTAATCTACTGCTGCCATTAGCAAAATGTATGACTTGAGACACACCTTCAGAGTGATAAAAATGCAGTTTCAAGTAGTTAATATTATCAGATTGTGATGGTTTTGGCAATCACCCCATGACACAGATGGAGTCAAAATCCAGTTTTGAAAAATAAATACACTGTTTCATTAAGTCTAACACCCAATTGTAGTGCGGTTCATAGCCTGAGCTGCCAAAAAAATTAGTAGTGATCCTAAGGGCAGGTGCATAAATTAATGCTGCTGCATCTTCAGGAAACGTTTGGTAACTTCTTTGTTTACCAGTAGGTGTCACTGGAGTCCAGCAGAGAGCTATTACTGCTTTAAAACATCTTTTCTGCTTAATCGAACCTTTATTTCATAGAGGAACATTCAATATTTGTACATGCTGACGTACATACAATAAAAATGAAGAACTGTGATCAATGCTCTTTCAACTGCTTTTTCCTGTCTTAGCCTTTGATAACTGCTGGTGGATAATTCAATGGTTTGAGAAAAAATTCTGATTTTTTTTTCCTCTGCAGCATGCCTGAATCTGGTCCAAGCTGATAATGACCAAAGTGACTATTTTATACAAAGATGAAACCACTTAGCAGTGCCTGTATGATTATTCAGCCCTTGCCCAATCTTGCATTTGGTGCTGGGGAGAAAATGGAAAATCAAGTCAAAAGACCTAATTTTTTTTTCTCTCTTTTTTGGGACCTGTGTTGAAAATTAGAGTCTGGGAACTGAATGGGACAGGAAGGACCTGTCAGCCACAAAACAGCTCTCTGCAAGATTGAGAAAGCATTTAAGGAGCAAAATTTCCTATACCTTGCATTAGAAGACACAGCACTGTGCTGATGAAGACTGCTTAGGATTGAGCTGAAGTAGAGCATGGAATGATTTTTTCCTTTTGAATTATCTGTAGTTCTTGTCTGCTGCGTGTTTGCTTGACAGCTGATCAGCAAAGGTATTTTGTTTGAGATGAGCTTTCAAGTATGCCTAAGTATCTACTATCTGAAAGGCACAAAAAAGCACCAAGTAGACACTGGCATGTTCAAGCCACTTGGTCATACACTAAAAGATAAAAGGAGAATTATGTTTTGTTTTCCCCCAGCCATGGTACAAGGCTTATTCTTTATGAAAACCACTGGGGAGACATTTTGAGTTAGTCGAAGCATCTTAGTTTGAGCCTAAACTCTTGCATCAATAATTCCTCCAATTTCTTTCAAATGTTTACCAAAAAAAAAAAAAAAAGACTGTGCTGCACAATAAACATTTATCTCAGAATTTCAAGGTCACAGATCCAGCAGAGAGGTACAGCATAAGGAAACTGCCTGCAGGCCAGTGTATTATTAAAATAATAATGTGGTTTTGGACAGTAAATGCACTGCCTGCTCTGTTGCCCTTACATGTGGCTGATCCAGTAATGAGTCATTTCCGTGACATGTCTAAAGAACCAGTCAATGCACAGATGTTTTTAGCCTTTTTTTATCATTAGCTACTTTTCTGAGTGTACTCTGCCGCCACTCATTAACAGGCCCTCTATTTCATGCTGTGGCGTGATCTTTGTTCATTTCATGGGACATGGTTGCATCATGTGCAGGGAACCTTAAGTGTGAAGAGGTTTGCAAAACTGGCACAGGGTAAGGCCCTGGATGTAGCAGGGTCTTGTGCCACAGACGTTGCAGCTTTCTTTGTGGTGCTGCATTGTAATCTGAGTAAAGGTGAAAGTAATTCGTTCAGAGCTGTATTCTGGCAGGAAACTAATGAAGTTACTAACTGATATTTTGTTGCCTCCTACATTCCCATGAGGAAATATTCATTTAATTTTTTTTTCAATTTTCATTTTATCAGCTTAATTTTCTAGCTACTACGTTAATTCTGTCATGATGTTCAGGGACACATCCATCCAGACCTCATTAGTTGCATGAGTTTTAATTCTCTGTGGATTTTCTTTTCCTGTTGTAGTTGGTGTTGCTGTCCTTTGTAGCATTGCTCACAGTCCTCCATGGCCACACATCCTGGTTCCAGTGCACCAACAAATCTGTTGACCTGATATTGCTGGGGTTTAATGGTTTGTAACTGGTGTAGAAGTGCTTAGTTACTGGCCTCTTTCTAAAAAGTAGAAGCAAGTACTTGGGAAATACAAAGGTGAAAACAAAACTCTTGTGAATTTAAACTCAAAATGTAATGTCACAGCATCTGCACGTGAGAGCCACTTGCCAACCCAAAGATCAAAACTGAGAGGACAAAGGAAGATAAAGTATTGGTCACATACCTGCCCTTTATAAAAGATGAAGGAAGCAGAAGGGGCAAAATAAGGAACAGAAATGGCTGCTCCCCTGTTGCTGGAGGAGGAATAGAATAGGACAATAACAGTTGCAGCAACACGCTTCTTATAAGAACCATTTCTTGTTGGGTTCCCATGTTTTTCTTTCCTCAACAAGCACTTTGTTGGTGCACTTTGGTAGCTTTCCTTAAGGGCTGTTGCTATAAAGACAGACAGAAATTCAATAATAATGTGAAACAGTAAGATCTTAAGAGGAGTCCAAAAAAATTCAGGAAGAAGGAAAGGTTGGTATTCAGTCTGGTTGTCCTACAAGGCTGCAAGAGATCGCAGAGGTGTTTGAGAGAGACAGCACCCTTTTATTCCTTATTAAACAATGGGAACTTGCTTTGTTCAAAGCACAGAGGAACCACAGACCTCCTGTGTGGATTTTAAAGTGAGGCTGCATCCTTACTACAAATGCCTTTGTTTTGTTGGGTTTTTTTCCTGAAACATGTTGGCACATCATAAAATCTTCAGTGGGAAACAGCACAGGTGGTTACTTTCTCAGCAGAGCTTGCTGAGAATATAGTGCATAGCAGAATAAAGTTCTGACCTTGATGATTATAACAAGGTGAAAGCTACTTTGTGTTTTCCCACTAGTGTTTCACCACAGGTTTTTCCAGTAGACTTACAGGCTGATCACCCAGGGAGAAAAGCTGCACAGAAAACCACTGAGAATTTAGCCGTAGGTGAATGACTACTGTCGGTTCATCGAGTAAAACGAGTCTTTCCAGAGGCTCTGACATTGCAGGGATGATGCTGCCTCTCACATGATTGCAACAGATGGGTGTGCAGGCCAGAGAGAAGGTGGAGTAGCACAACTTTTTCTGCTGTCTGGCCTGATTCAGTAACGCCATGATCCAGGGAACTTTTTTTTTTTTTTTTAAATCATGGAGAACTGGCCCTTTGGTGCACACATATAAGCATTCCTTTGTTCTGTCCAGCAGAGCTCATTTTAACCTTTCAGTTACTAAACTTAATGCCTTGGCTTGACCTCCACATATGAGGAGGCAGCTACTGAAAATTATGATCAAAAGCTGTATAAAGATCCCCTGTTTGTGTGCCTTTCAGTCCTTCTCAGGGTTCAGTGTCAGAAATTAGTGGTACATTATCCACTGGAAATACCTCCCTAAGAAAAGCCATATTCCTGACGGAAATCATACTTTGCTGTATACTGGGTTGCAGATGTCTCCTGTACATTCTGCTTTAGGGTTTGCTCTGTTAGGTTTGCGTGGCAGGGTTTTGGTAGCAGGGGTGAGTTCTGGGAGAAGCTGCCAGAAGCTTCCCTTGTGTCTGATACAGCCAATTCCAGTTGGCTCCAGGATGGACCCACCACTGGCCAAGGCTGAGCTCAACAGCAGTGGTGGTAGCACCTCTGGGATAACAGATTAAGAAAGGGAAGAAGAGTGCCCAAATGCAGCCAGAGAGAGGAGTGAGAATATGTGGGACGTGGGCAGAGGTAGAGAAAACTGGTAACAAAGTTAACCCTGGGAAGAGGGAGGGTGCAGGGAAGGTATTTTAAGATTTTAGTTTTATTTCTCATTATCCTACTCTGACTTGGTTGGTAATAAATTTAACTAACTTCCCAAATCAATTCTGTTTTGCCTGTGACAGTAATTGGTGAGTGATCTCTTCCTGCCCTTTTCTCAACCCATGAGCCTTTGGCTGTATTTTTTGTCCCCTGCCCAGCTGAGGAGGGCAGTGACAGAGTGGCTTTGGTGGCACCTGGAATCCACCGCCTCTGCCCTGTGCAGCTGCTGCAGCTCTCAGTACAACCGTGCTGTTCTTGCCCAGTCCTGTGCGGCTGCTGGGGGTGGTGTTGCTGCCCTTCCTGCAGCACCTTAACGGCGATACTGAAGTCTAAGTTGCTATTTTAGCAGAAGTTGTCTAAAATATGATAATTAGTTATTTCACGTGTCTCTTTACCCTCCCCTCACCTTTGCTGTGCAAGTAGCAAAGGGGGAATTCTTGCCCCAGTGAATCGAAATGGCAAGGGCCCGTGTGCTCTCACCCCTGTGTGCGCGTGACATTTGAAGGACAGCAACAGGAGCAGGGTGACTTTTTGCAAAGAAAATCAAAAAGCACCAAAACGTTTAGCATTGTAAGTGGTGCTGATCGGGACATGAAAGCACTGCAGCAGCTGTGAGTGCAGCAGGACATCCTCTTCACCCACATCCCTCCCCACCTGGACAAGAGGAAAGGAAGGAAGTAGCATAGGAAGTTCAGGACTTGGAAGGCAAATAGTGACTAGGCTGAGATGCAGAAGAACGGGGAAGAGGCAGAGGAGAAGATAAGGAGTGAACTGAGAGGCTTTCACAGTTGTGAGGAGGGCAGTCTGGGCACGAGGAGCAATGGGCAGAGCCTTCCTGTGAGCTACTGTTCCCTTCTTGAGCAGTGCTTCACAGGGAAACAGGGCAGTGGATTATGAGCTTATTCCCTTTTCGTGGCAAAAGGACTGGAGCAAGGGTGTTTTATATATTATACTGTTAATTCATGTACTTGATTTAAAGGATACCTACTGCTATGGTCCCTTTAAAACCCGTAGCCTCAGTTAAGCTGATATTACTGTCACATGCTATGTTTTGTCCATGAGGCAGCACTGAGAAACCTTCCTGACAGCTTCTGGAAGGATATGACTGTCTTCATCTGCCCCAAGAGTATCTGCTGCATGGAAAACCTTCTGTTTTCCTACTGCATTGCCTCCCTTTACATGTTTTAAACTCCCACAGTTTAAAATGTTTTAATGTTTTTGAAAGGCTCTAGGCTGAAGCTCATTTGGAAAATTCTGTTGTTCCCCCCGCACAGGTCCTGGCACAGAACTTCAAAAAGAGAACTGAGAGGGTTCTAGAGTGTATTAAGATGAAATGTATCCAAATAACTGTTCTGTCCCTCTTATGTGTTCCTTCTGCTATTATGCTTTTATCTCTACAGTTAATCTAGTTGAGCTGCGTTTTTCAGGGCTTTCTGACTTTATTATAAACAGCAAAGTTGATGGTTTCTGTTGCGGGGTGTGAGGGGTGGGCAGTAAGGGGAAGCTGTAGGATTCACTTTGGCTTTCCCAAAAAACTTTTTAGGTTGAAAACTTGCAGTTTGAAGATGGCTGCTTATCTCCCACTGCTCTTCTCATGGAGACAACTGCCAAATTGGAGTGTTTCATGAATTGCTTTTTTTGTGAAAGGATTTGTGTGGTTGGTGTTTTGTTTCTGGGTTTTTTTTGTGTGTGAAGGGAGATGGCAACTATCAGTAATATAATTTCACAAAAAGCTTAAAATGCCTGTTAAATTCCACCCTCTGAGAATTAAACATACCTACTGCCAAACACAGATGGGATTTGGCTTTTATTTGCTCTGCCATGGTACTTGCATATTTGAGGTAAGCCAGATGAAAATGGAAATATCAAAGCTTAACATGTTAACTGCCAAGCTTATTAAGATACAGGGTGTCAAATTTTCAAAGTATCTGAAGTATGTTGGGGCAGTAAAACTGGTACATCTCTGCTGCTCTTGAACACAACGAGGTTTCTTTTTCCATCATCATCCCAGTGAAAGGCTTCGCTTACAGACTTCTGCTGGTACCCAAGATAGAAAAGGCAGCACATAAATGAGTTTAATTTATCCTCTGTTAGTCATGGGAAATTCCCTCATGACCATGGATCTGCAGTGGTTTGGATTACTCTCTGTGGGGTTTCTACAAAGACTGGAAATACTGCTGGAAATATGAAGCTAGCCCAGGGGTATAAGGTGTGTAAGAGCTTTCAAAGGACATCCAATTACTATCATTAGACTGCAAAATTCTCTGCGTTACTGTGTAAGTGACTTAGGTAGCCCAGGCTTTACACTGGAAACAGATCTAACTTGATTTCAACTCTTCTAACTTCATATCAAAATGGAAACTATTTTCTAATAGTTTCGTGGTGCCACTTCCTTACTCTGGCCATATTCTTCACTTTTTCTCGTTCTCAGGACAAACTTTTATATTGTAAAGAAGTTCTCTGAGCCTCAGTATTTTGAGCTCTCACAGTAGTGTTTTCTTTTTTGTCTAACAGATCAGTTAGTCACCAAATAAGACTATGCAAACTCAAACAGGTTTAGCTATCCATTTTACTCTCAGAGTTTAAATGAGCTAATTAGTAGCTCTGATCAAAAATACTCTCAGGAGAACAATATTCTCACTTTTTGTAATCAAATTATGAATTTTAAAGTTTGTCGCCTATTCTGCAGTGGCTCTTCAATAACTGAGTCAGGCGGTGAGATACAGAAGAGCTTGTAAGCTTTGTCTGAAACACAGCACAAACCTCAACCATATTCTAAGTGAAGCTTGTACTTCTCATTGCAAGGCCCAGTTGGTTTTATCTCCATCTTCTCCAGCAGCACCAGTTGTATACTGGCTTTAGAGAGCATGTTCACAGCATGTTTGTGCTTCAGAAGTAAATGTCTGAAAGCTCCAACACATCAGTAGGAATCAGATAAAGGCCAGATTTACTCCCAGGATCACTAAACAAAACAATAGTCTTGCATCTTCTTATTAAGAGGCAGTGATTTTGCATTGGGTAAAGTAAATACAAAATTAAGAAAAAACCTAGAGGTATTGAGACAACTCTAACCTTTTCTGCGCAGTGAAATCAGCCTTTTAGATTTTGTCATTAGTTCTGCATTTGGGACCTGTACGGTAAAGCCTCAAACGATGGTTTGAGTATGAGCATGTGTTGTGAAACCATTTTAGACACCAAGGGTGTAGAGTTTCATTTGACTTTTTTGAGTTCCTCACTCCTCTGAAAAATGACCAAACTACATCAGTGTGATGCTGTTTTTATGAGATTTTCTGGTCATGAATCCTTAAGTTTTCTATCCCACAAGGATTTTATGAAATACTGCCTACAGAATGTGAAATGTTGGATTTGGTGACTGTTTGATGCCCATATATATTTGCTGCATGACACTATCTTTGTGGAGAGTTTTTTTTCTCTCTGCACAGTGTGTATCATTAATTAAAGCCTCAAAGGTGTGCATAAATCTAACGCATGTGGGTGGATGTAACAGCTCATGGAAGTGGGAGCATGTGAAAGCCACACTTTCACAGCCCGCACCGTGCTCGTTGCGCGGCCTTCTGTGCGGAGCATGTTTCCTCCCTGGAGCGGATGTGGAGCCGGGCACTGTGCACCCGCTGTGAGCACCGCCAGGCGCGGCCGTGAGCGCCCGGGGCTCGCGTGCCCTGGACGAGGCACCGCAAACTTTTAATGGAGTCCACGCAGGGCCGCTTCAGTGCCTGCTGCCTTCTCGAACTCCCGGGCAGGGTTCTGACCTTCCCCGGCTCCAGCCGGGCCGGGGTGGCCGCGCTGCTCCGAGAGCCCTCGACGTGCCCCGGGACCCACCTGGGCCCGAGCGCCGCGGGGGTG
>WEIT01007333.1:47252-99133 GCA_013389985.1 Dryoscopus gambensis
GGAAATGACATCAGGGAGCCGTGGGGTGACCCGGTTCCGCTCGCACCCCCCCGCTGCAGGGGGAGGGAGGAAAAAAGAAACTGTCACCGTGGGATTTCATCAGCTCCTTCTGCCTCCGTGCATTTAACCTATTTTTCTTTCCTTTGATTATGTAAGAGGAGCGGTGTAGAGAGGAGCGATGAGTAGGGGTGGCTGATGGGCTTCCTGAGGAATTACCGGGTTTTTTGTCTCCAGCTGGTCCGCCGAGTTAGCGCTGGGAAATGCGGGAGACCTGTGTTTCGGGTTTTTACGTGTATTTACATTGCTTGCACTGCTCCAAACGGTGCAGCACCATGCGGGAGAGGGAGGCAGGGAGTGGAAACAGAGTGAAATTGACCAAGCGTTTTATTTCCCTCTGAGTGAAAAATCACGAGGAAATTGTAAGTAAAGAGTAAAAATCCTGTTTTGTCGATGCTCTCATGAAAGGAGGCATCGCTTTATGTCTTTAAACCTAATCTCAATCTAAGATAGGAGTTTATAGCATAGCGTATTTGTATTTTCCTAATACTGGTCTTTTAACCTATGCGTATAATATTGAGTGTTAACTTGAGTTTTGATATTTTGATTTAAAACTTCTTATGAGATGTTCCTAATTTTAAAATTTATAAATAGGAAAATGTGGTTCTACTTTCTGAAAATGACCTCCTCTTGACTACAGGAATCTTCTCCTTGGAACTACAAGCCATAATTTGAATCTGTCATTATCTCCGCATAGGCTGGAAATGTAGTGTCAAAAATACTTTGAGTACTTCTTATAATGCTTGTTATAACCAATATTTATTTGAGTCTTGAGGGTTTAGGGGAGAAAAATGTGCTGGTGATGAGCAAGGTAATTTTTTCTTTCCTGTAAGTTGTATAGAAACAATATGAGATATTAACAAATATTTTACTTCAGCTTCTATCACTCGAAAACTCAGCCTTTCTGGTCTAAAATATTTTGGTTGCTATTACAAATATTTACAAGCATCAGCAAAACTGGTAATTTAGATTTAGTTTGCCGTTTGCTTTCTAAAGCACGTGTAGATAGAAAATAGAAGATTGGAGCTACCTGCAGGGGAGGAAATAACAAGTTTGGCAGTGATGTGTGTGGGGAAAAGCGGAGATGGGGTTAAAGAGCGCTGTCTCCTAGGGGCAGTCGGGAGCCCTCTGCAGAGCGGGCTTCTGCAGCAGAGTTGTGGCCAGTGGATAAGCACCTGCCTTTGCCTTCCTTTGGCTGCACTGCTGGGGACCAGAGCCTGTCCCAAAGTGGGTGTTCCCGTAGCTCTTCTGCGTTGCATCACCATCGACCTGGTAAACTTCTGAAGTTCAAATTTGATCATTTTAATTCACTTAAAATTTTCTCCATGCATTTTCTCCTTCGTGAATTGCTCAGTTCGTATGATGAGTGAAGGTTGGCCTAGTCTAATAGAGGGAGCCTGTTACTAGTGAGACAGTCATGCTAGAGTGAAGTGATGGAGGGACATTTCTGGAAAGCAGTCTGGCAGTTTTGGCGGAAGCAAGACTGGCACTTCAGCTTGAGAAACTGTGAGTCTTGAGTTGAAAACTAAAACAGGAAAGACAGTATACCAACAGTATACCACATATTCAATGGAATAGTAATAAAAACAGTTGTATTGAACAAATAGATGATGATAAAGTTCAATAAAAATTACTTTAACTGCCGTTTTTCATATACTTTATATGAAATCGGTTAACACTTGAAAAGTTAGATTTCTTTGGTTCTGTAGCTTAAATAACTGTCTTCTTCAACGAACTTTTTTTCCAGGATGGAGAGGAATTTAAGAGAGAAAGATGGACTTGATTAGATTCAGGCTGACTATACAGAATTGCAATTTCCTATCTATATTTGGGCCAAAAGGAGAGAAATAGTGGTTCACAAAACAGATAGGAGGGTTTGGGATTTATGTTGTCATTTGTCCGGTAGTTGAAGTATTTGTTTTGGATAAAAGACCCCCAGGTGGCCTGTCTTTCTTCTTGAATTAGACAAAAGTAGAAAAAGAGCACATGCAAGGAGCTTGTAAATGTGCTCCTGGTTATTCTGTTAATTTTAAACCTCTTCTGAGCGAGCTAACTGTGAAGTGGCTGTGCTCGTAAGAGCCAGTAAGCGGTAATGGCTTCCACTGGCCTGCTCAGGATGTCCTCCATGTTCCTAGAAATGGGCTGAGCAGTTCTCTGTTCCTGTCTCTTGATGAATCAGATTTACTCCTGGGGGATTGCTGCGCACCAGTCCTGACCAGGACTGATGCAGATGGCAAAACCCACATCACGTTACCATGTAAAACACTTCCTAAGTGAGTCTGAGTGTGAGAGAAGAACACGGGATGGAGTTGTCATCGTTGTGATTAATTAGTACTTAAAATATATCTACAGCAACTTGAAATATTCTGACAGTTTTTGTGTTTAACTGGCAGGAGGTTTTTAATGCTGTGCTACTGGACTCTAGGAGAGAGCTGCATGTTCATATGTGGTGAAAATACTGCTGAGTTGTTTAATGAGGTTTCATGATAGTGCCTTCCATACTTATCACTATAACATTAGAGCAAAGCAATACCATTCTTAGCAGACATTTCTTAAGGATCCGTTGTGCCATTGGTTTATAAATGTGCAAGCAACTGAATTTCGATTTATTTTAGTGGATGGTTAGTGCAGAAACTTTTGCCATAATGACAGTCCCATGTGAACGAGTGAGTCTGGAAAGGAGCGGATGATGGATCTGTTGCTTGTGTGGAATGTACATGCCTGGTCCTTGTTGGCCCAGTAAAGGGGGCAAGTAACACTCATTCGTACTAGAAGGTTGGTGAATTGATGTTTCTTCTTTCTTTCACAACAGAGAATATGAAACAGGAGCCAAAATGACATCTCGATTTGGAAAGACCTACAGCCGGAAAGGGGGAAACGGCAGTTCCAAGTTTGATGAAGTATTTTCCAACAAACGGACCACCCTTAGTACAAAATGGGGAGAAACCACCTTCATGGCCAAATTAGGACAGAAGAGGCCCAGTGTCAAACCAGATATTTCCGAAGTTCCTAAAAAACCCAAAGTTGAAGATGAGGTAACAGAGGATCCATTTGGATTTGACAGTGATGAAGAATCTCTTCCTGTGTCTTCTAAGAATGTGTCACAGGCTAAAAGCTCCTCTCAGCTGGAACCTGGTGAAGCTGCTCAGTCTGAGGACTTCACTCCTCTGCTTGAAGCAAACAGCAGAATTAATCAGCCAGACAGTGGAGAAAATGTTGCATCCAGCAAGTGCATACCTTTTGACAATACTGTTCCTCTCTTGAAAGAAAAGAGCACAAGCAAAAGTGTGGAAGATGGAGAATGCAAGAGCAGCAGTGCTAAACTTGTAACTGCAGGTATGTTTGCTCAACTGCTCATATACTTCTGTTTTCCTCTGATTTTTGCTAATCTCCCTTTAGACTTTCTGTTTTCTAGGGATTGTTAAGTGTTCTAATAAAACTGTGGGGCAATTATTAATTGTAAACAATTGTAAAGGATGCTCTGTTTAACTAAAAGCACTAAGAAGCATTCTGCATTTTACACACTGGTCTGAGGTCTTTGCCTCTGTAATCCGTGTGTCTGCAGATGGGGGTACAGTGCTTTAGATTCAGTGCAGTATGTTAGCCCACTTAGTCCAGTTAATCCATAAAATAGAATAATAATATTCCTTTTCTAAAATTGTAGAGTGCATTTGTGGTTTTTAAACATGTATTTTGAATAGTGATGAGTTAGTGGTAGTAGAATGCTTTAATTTGGTGCGGGTATGTGTTCACTGCCATGCAGGGGCAGATACAGCTTAGAACATGCTTTGTTTCGTTATTTGGGTGGAAAAAGTAGTTTTCTGAACTTCTGCACAAATATTTTTTGTTTGTTGTTAGCACAACTATATCAGTATGTACATAAAAAACTTCAGACCCGTGAAACTGCATTCTGTTAGACGTCCTTGTGGAGGTGTTTTTGGGCTCTGGAGTGTTTGTAAGATATCTTAATACTTTTCAGAGGGGAATTTACAGGGCCCATGAAGCTGAACATCACTGTAATTTTCTTCAAATCGTTCTTGGAGCAGATCAGATGTTATATCTCATGAGAGGTTTTTGTATAATGGGCTGATTAAACCACAGCTTCTATAATTGGGTAGAAGATCACATTAGATGAACCTAGATGAAGATGACACCTACTGACTTGCTCTGGGTTATCAAAATCAATTTTAATGAGAAGAACTTACATAACTTTCATTTCTCAGATACAGGAAACCCTAGGATCAGAAATTTGAGTGGACTTGTTCAGTTGTAATGCAGTAAACAAGAAAATGTTGAATAGTAGAAGATAGGCACAGTTCAGTTATTTGTAATATATATGTTAGGGATCTAATTCAAGCAAACCCAGGAAATGCTGATTTGAGCTGTAGTTTGACAGACACATTGGTGGGATGTGTAGTTGTTTTTTGATCTTGCTCGTATTTTTGCTGCTAAAATATTTCTTCTTTTCAGATGATTTTCAGCAGCTTTCTCTATGATTCATCTTCACTCTGGAAATAAAGTTTATGGGATTTTAAGATTTGAATTGGTTTTCATAAGAAATGGAGTAAGTTCATCCCCCAGTATTTGTAAGGAGAAGAAATAGTAATGAGTTTCCTTGGTTGTTAATGAGAGATTGTAGTAGAACAGGTTTTACAGTGAAATGATTTCCTTGTAGACAACCTTTGTCAGAACAGTATTTTTCAGGTTGGAGAAGAAAGTGAGAGAGCTGTGGGGAAAAAATGTGATAGAGCTCTGAAAATTCATAATGCATGAAAGGCCAAGAGGAACAGACTTCAGCAGTTGCATTGGTGCTTCCTGGTTCCAGTCCTGTGGAAAATAATAAAATAAAGGATTTAGCACAGAAAAACTCACTAATTTGATGCTTCTTTAAATTCTAGAACTCCTTGCTAGACAGTACTATGTATGTCATAAATGCACAGCTCTGAACAGAAGGAAGCTGATGAATCTTGGTGGAAAAGTCCATCCAGCTTTTCAGTGTGGTGATGGTCTTGATGCTGAGGGGGAGGTTACTTAAACAACAGTTTAGTGAAGGAATTCTGTTCCTGCAGGATTCTCTGAAGTATTTGTTACAGATTGCAGTTCAGCCAGAAGTACAAGGTGGATCTTGATCTGATGGTTCTGTTCTTTCAGACTCTATTACATTCTGTTGACACCCGGTCAAATGAAGATAAAAACCCTTTTCATATCTTTCTTCAGAAAAGAAATTCAGCTGAGAGTGAATCTTTGCAGAGCATCCTAGGAGGGTCTTTGGTTTCCTTACCCTTATTTAAAGACTGCAGTCTTGGTGATAGTGTTTCTTTTTGTCAGTTAGTGTAAATAAAACTGGGATGGTTTAAGCTGCTGTTATGCTTGTGTGTAAACTGATCCAAAATAAATAAAAGTTGTCTCTGAGGACATTGCTCAGCACACTGAGCAATTAGAGATAGTGGTAAATAGTCAGCCAGTGTAAATGTGGGTACTTCAAAGGCTTCTTTGTTGTAGTGACTGTTGAGTAAAGTTTGATGGGGAGGCGCTTTCAAAACGACAAAGAGTTAATTTGATTGGTTTGGGGCAGGGTTCTGGAGGAAGAAGGGACTTGGGAGGAGTGGAACAGTGTGTGTACCTCAACTGCTTATGTGCCCTCATCCTCCCCATAATAATTTTACCCTTCCTGGTGACTCTTGAGCTCCACCAGGCTCAACCAGATTTGTCCAAAGGGCTTATAGATCCCTGAGACAGCAAGCTCGACTATTCCTGATGAGGAAGAAAGGGTTGGGGGCTGAGAGCAGAAGCAGGCAGGTAGAAGAACATTAATATTCCCAGTGTGAGGAAGGCTGCAATGTGAGCTCAACCTTAACCCACATACAGCACTGTATCTCTGGGTGTGGGAAACTAGGCTGTGTGGGTACTGATGTTGAAGAAAGTGCTTGTTAATTTGTTTTAAAGTGCAGTTTGCTGGTCCTTGTCCTCGTACTGCCTGGATAGTGCATGAATGAAGGTCTCAGGACTCCCAGAGAGCATGAGCCATCAGTGTATCTTAATTCTTAATCTAGGTGGGATAATGCTAAAAATTAGACTGAGTTGAAAAATGTGACTTACCATGGCTATGCACAAACTGAGAGGTACAGTTAATTCTGCTCCAATTGTATTATCCTGCCTCAGTGGCCATTTCTTTGGGCATTAAAATGAAGGTAATGCAATGTCAGTTAATTTTAGCTAATGTTTGGTATTAAAAAGCAGTTGATTTTGGGGTTTGTTTTAGTAGTTGTGCAGCCACGTAACACAGTTGAGGATCTGTATCTTTTATTTAAAATGGTGGAACTTGTCCTTTTTTTTTTTTTTAAATAGCCTTCAGCTAGCACTTGTAACAATCTCATTTTACAGGCTTTGAGAAGCTCTTAATGTGGAAAGCTTCTCATAATCTTGCCCTAATGTTGCTTGATCAAGACTTAATGCTGTCTGAAGAGTGTCTGTGAGTAATCCTGTATGTAGCAGGTAATTTACAGATAGGGGTTTAGGTAAATTTGAAACAAGGAGAGTGTTAATAGTTACTGCTAGGTTGTATTTGTGAAGGTAGGGAGACCTTGGTAGCTGGAAAGTAAGTTGTGTCGTTAGAAAAATATCACACTGGTAATTGGTATAAAGCAAAAATGAAGCTACTTTGAAAATGAGGCTTTTATGAGAGAGTATTACAGTAGGGTAAGGTGAAAACCTTCAGAACAATATTTGGATTTTTGAAACAGGTGGGATTTTTTTTTTTTAAATAACTGTTAAACTTACTTTGCAAGGCATAAACCCAAGTAATATTTCATGCTGTATTCATCTGCACATAAAGTTTGGTATAAAAACACGGCCTTGCAGAGCAAATTTTGAAAGTCTGCTCTTTTAGAATATTTGTTAGCTTGTAGGTTGAAATTAATTTTTCAGATAAAAATTAGTGTCAAAGCTTGATGAATTTTAAGAGTTGATATGTCATTTCATAATTATATTAGTGTATCACTATGTTTCACTTCGGGTAGCTACCTTGCCTACTCTGGCTGTTTCAGTTCATGGAAATACTTCTGGCATTGTAGGGTGAGTTTGCGTTTTGACTCTGGATGCTGTGATGATCTGCCAGCTTTTGCTTTTGTGCACAGTGCTGAGCTGTGTAACTCCAGCCTTCGGAGGGCCTGGTCAAAGGGCTCGATGCTCTTCATCAGAGAAGGTGTTTGGGTCGATAAGTGTTTCTCATCTCTGCATATCTCATGTTCCTGTTCATGGAGTATGAGAGAATATTCCTTTTCTACGTTATTCTAAGTGAAAATATTAGCTATTTAATCATGCATTAATGGAGAAGTATTTTAATTCAGCATGGATTAACTCTGGTTTGTTTTAGAGCCTATGAATTTATTTCTTGAAAATGTGCTTTCCTTGCTGTGGAGAAATAGAGTGGCTTAAAATATCTTTCCAGACTACAGAACAGCATAGGAATTGTGTCTCTTTCTGCTGTGGTGTGATGTTAAGTACAGATTTTATGGTTATTGTGTTGGCAGTGACCTTTGAGGCTCTTTAAGATTAAAAGAACAAATTATAATTTTTTCCTCCCTAACATTTAGAGCAATAATGTAAACCTCTATTCCTCATCTTGTCAGTTGTTACTATGTACTGGTATCCAAACAGGTTTGTTCTGGCAGAAGTGTTGCTCCTGGTGCTGTGAGGGAGCGCTTGTCTGTTCAGTGCTATTTGATTCTTTTGTTTTTCTGGGGAGTTCTTAGTGCCCTCATCTTTCACTTGGGGCCAGTGCACTTACAGATAGCAAATCAAAATGGCAGGTGTAGTTCTTCTTAAGAACTTGTGCTTATGCAGGAGCACAGGCCTGAGACTGTGCTCATCTACTTCTTGGCCCAGGACGCAGAATCGAGTTGTGGTTGGTTGCTGGAAAAGCACAGAGAGTAAATGGCATAAAATGGATGCCCTTGAGAAAGGAGGTGGGTTAAGCCATCGAGCCTGTTCCTGCCGTGCTATCCTGATAGCACCTTAGTGGCTGTGTGCAAAGCCTCTGCATCCTGAGTATGTGGGTGGGGAGCCCTATCTTTAGAGCTAAGTTTCAACTTCCCAAATACAAGTTTGTTACGTAATTGCATTTGACCACCAAATTGGTCAGGGTGTTCCTTTCAAATTGTTTTAAAACTTCTGATCTGTGTTTGACACTGACATGGACATTTAAGATAATAGTAAGGCCAGAGTAGTATCTTGCTTCCTCTGCAGAGTTTTTGAATGTAAATTATTTACTTTGTGAGAAAGAATTTCAGGTTTTTCATTTTCTGTCCAAACATGGAGCAAAGTTGGGGGAACGTGAATGAGGTCTGAGCATTTGGCAGTCCTAGGAGACAGCTGGCAGCAGCCATGATTAAAAAGAACTGCAGCTGTGCTCTGGCTGGGTCAAAGCATTAAGAAACTGATAGCAGGGAAGGGGAAAGGTCTGCCAGAAAATATGTGCCCCCATAGAATTTCAGTGTTACAAGGTTTGTTTGGATGGCAGCAGTTATGATGGGTATGTAGATGGCTGGGGTTTATCCACAGCTTCTCTCCTCTTTACTTGCCTTTTGGTAAGTTTTCCCCTTTTGAAGATACCCCTTTCCCCTTACATAGCAAATTTTCTTGCTGTGTCAGTAGCCCATGTTCAAACTGGTGTGATTATGGTTCTTTTTTTTTTTTTCCTCTGATACTTTTGTAGTGGTGGTGTTTTGGTTTTTTTCTTGGGGTAGTTTTCAAAAGTCTGAAATGATTGAAATTCTGTTTAACTCTCAGTGTTTATACTTGTTTGCTAAAACGGCAGTACAGAAGAAAGACCCCAGTGTTTAGGAAAGAATCTGATTTCTGCAGCGTATTTTTCCTAATGACAGGGCAGTTCATACTATGTATGTCCATGTACAGAGTACATGAAACTTTTTTCCCTTAATCTGTAATTCTCCTTTCCTGTACCACAGTGAATTAGTGAATTTTGCAATCCATACTTCTAAAATCATTCTTTCTTCGTGGCCTTGTACAATGAACAGCTAGTTTTCAAAAGGTCATACTTGTGACTGCTTCTTAGTTTTCATGTTTAAAAAGTTGAAATAACTTTGCATTCAAAACAGTTGGTCAGTGTTAGTGGAAGAAAAAAATCCCTGTTAAGGTGCATACCTCTCCAGTGGGCCAAAGCATGCAGGCAAGCAGAAACCAGTTGGCAAAGAAGCCATTTCAGACTCAAACTGCTGAATTTGATCCAGTCTTATTAACTGGATGGAAAATGTTCTTCAAGTTCAAACTTGGCTCATATTGTCTTTTAAGAAACTGCTACTGTGTTTATTAAAGGTTTTAAACATATTCATGAGTACTGTCTCAATTCAGGCTGACTTAGCCTAAGTATACATTTGTTTTGACGATTTTTAATGCTGCTGTGTTGTTATATGCTTTAATTTTTTTCTATAGCAGCTCACCCTAGAAAAGTTGGTGGAAACAAGTATTTCTGGTGTGTGTGAGCCCCTCCTGTTGCCTGTGACACTTAGTGGTAGGTAATTCCTGGCTTTCTCCTGCTGCTCTGAACAACAGATGCCCGTCTGAGCTTGGAGTGAGCAGGAATGTGTCTTCACTGGACTTGCCATGAGGGGTGAACACGTCAGACCCTGACAGCTCTTGTACTGCAAAGTGCAGCAGCTCTTCTGCTGCCCACTGTGTTTGTCCCCCTGAGGGTTTGCTGGGAGGGCAGTTGTGCTGAGCACACCGTGTCTGGTTTGGCCAGGTGCGCGTGTACAGATCGACATGAAGGTGGTATGGAGGGATACAGTGGCTTCAGTTACAATGAAAGATGAGAGATACCAGAATATCTAGTGATTGCTAGCCAAAGAACCAGGAGAAGAGGGGGTAAGACAGTTGTGTTGTTACTTCAAAAACCATCTGTCACACCATTAAGAATATTGCCTGAGATAAAGACCAGGGATTAGTTCAGTGAATGTTTTCTGCACAAGAAGGGAAGGTGGCCATGTCAGCCTTGCACCCCTGCGAAAGGCTTCCACTTCCATTTAAATACAGGCACTTTTTAGAATGTCGTACACTGGCTGCCTGTGTCACTATCAGCGGGATGCAGCTTCTCAGAGTGCCTCCTGGTAGCACGTCTTCTCAGTGGAAAAAAGTTCATGAGGAATTATTTGTATGGCGGAAATGGGGGTTAGGAGCAATAATGCAGCGGGTAGGAGGATGCAATAATGCAGCTCCTTTCCCAGGCTGGAGCCGTGGCACTGGGGGTGTTGAGCCAGCCAGCAGCACGTTCTGAAAACATGGAAATCTTGTTAGGCTTGGGCAATGAAAATAATGGTCTACTGGAGATGCTGAACAGTGTGTGACCAGACTGACAGGCTGCATCCAGGTGATTTGAGAGAAGAAAAGGTGTCTAATGTATCCTCTGTCTCAGGTTTAGGAGAAAAGCTAACTGAAATGGAGACGTGGTGTCGTTGAGAGCTTAGTTAAGACTATGTAAGAAACAAATTAATTTCTTTCACATAAATTGCCTTAAAATTTTGATATTCAGGGTGCTGGAAAGGAAACAAGACAAACAAACAATTCTTAAGGAAAATAGTGCTGTCATGGCAGTAAATTAATTCCCATCACTCTAGGGTTTTCTGGGATTTTTTTTCTGCAAAAGAAGGTGCCACTTAAAACATCTGCAAAGAGTCAAACAATGTCTGTCCCACCTGCACGCAGACTTGTTGGGAATTCATTTTGATTCAAAGATAGTAAAGAACCAGAATTACTTAAGAATTTGTAACCTTAGGTATGTATGTGGTTCTATAATTATAGCTGTTTTAGAGATTGTCAACCATGAACCTGATCTTGGGAGTCTAAATCTTCTGAGGTTCTCATGCTTCCTGTCTTCTGTTCATACCTGCTAACAGGCACTGCTCTTCAAGATCTTGTAGGCATCAATGGATACTGACCAATTCAAATTTTGCCCGTTTCATAAGTAGTGTATTTTATATCCACAGGCTTTTTTTCCCTGAGTTTCCCAGTTCGTCAATCGTAGACAGAAAATGGACCAAAGGAGTTTAGTTTGTAACCTTTTCCCCTTACCAATCAACACATTTCCTTTCCAATGCATAGTTGATTCGTTTTCTAATTTGGAAAAAAGCATGTCTTCTCTGCAGTTCCTGGTTTTCTGATCAAACCAGAGATGACACTGTGTGTGTCTCAGTTGGGCTCTCTTCCTGGAAATGAGGGATGTGATACAAGCACCTGCTAAAGATTTCTTTTCCTTTGGCCTGGTCAGCTGCAAGGTGCAGAGTGAAGTGATGTAGCTTTATGCTTGAGAACGTAGGTGATGATGTAATGGAGCCATAATAAATGTTTCCTAGCGCTCAGGGACATCAGGCAGAGCAGTAGCTCATAATAAGCTTAACAGACTGTTCCCTCCATCGTGTGTCAGTGATCAGTTCGAGAGCTGGAGCCTGTTCATTGTGTGTGCCCTCAGTAGCTGCGGGGCTCTGCAGGCCTTGCGTACGATTTTTGTGGGTTTAATCTCACTGCCTTCTTCTTCTTGATGTTTTGTTTTCTTGCCACCACGTCTTGGTGTCTATTGGAAGAGAAATCAAGAAGAATGTAAAACTGGCATCCTGCGACCTGCCTGCTCTCAAGATTTCATTGCTTCTGACTATCTTGAATATTTGCAGTGAATTATCTGTGGCCAATACTAAAAGAAACCTAGTTTAAGACTGTAGATTTGTTTCCTGTGAATATTAATCATGTTTCTCTCAGTATTAAAGTGAAGGCTTGTACAGCTCCTTACACAGCAGTGAAGGAGTGTAAGGTTTCATGCTGCAAAGGCTGCAGAAGGCCATATACCTTTTGTTTATAGCTTGGAGGATACTCTGCTTAGCTTTAAATAAGAATTGCTAGAAATTAGAGAAAACTAACCCAAAGTTCAAGTAAGTAGGGCTAACATGTAACACTGGCAACTCGTCCACGAGTACAAAGGAAAAAGTAAGCATTTATTTTGTATATGTGATAATATTTTGACACTGTGGCATGGTTTTTCAGCATATCAAGCCTAATATTGATTGTCCTTTTGTGTTCTTCAATTTCCTACTAACATTTGTGCTGTTCAGCTGGCTTTGATCAAACTTGGAGTGGTAAAGAGAGATCTCAAAGACACAGTGCTGTTTCAGGTGTCACCTGTGCCCTTGCCTGTGTGTTGCCTGCATGGTGGCAAGGCAGACGAGGTTTTAGCTGGGTCCCTAATCCCGGGGAAGGCAGCAGCGAGAGCCGGCACATGGAGCCGGCACATGTCACCGTGCGTGATCCGCAGCGGCTGCTCTCCCCTGCCCAGCCACACGGGCTGCTCTTGAGGAGGCTGCATGAGCTGGTGCTTGAGGTGTGGGGCAGCATTGCCCTGTGAGCCCCGAATCCACTCAGGATAGAAATTTACAGGAGGAGACATTGTTCTCACAGCCCAAGTTGCCACTCTGTGCTCCAAGTAATTTAAAAATAGCAAATAATGTTCTGCAGCTCTGCCACTGAATTGTTACCAAAAGCATGTAATGTTTGACTGTAGGTAATTAGTGTTAGACTGTTAATGATGATTTGGTTTTTATGGAGCTGAAAATGGTGTTTTCAGACTTGGAGCCCAGTGACTTAGTCTTGTAAGGTAAATGGAAGTGAAAGAGAAGTGAGACGAGGACTAGGCTGGAGGATCGATAGACTATGGTTGCTTGGTTTTCTTGCCCAGAAGAGTGGTTGATTTCCTAAAGGATTACTTTGTTTTGAGTTCCATTTTGGTATATGCTATACCTGAAGGATCAGGGTATGAACTGTTAACTCTTACAGCTTCAGTATTTGGTGGAGAGAGTGTTTTATCTTTTCTCCAAACTTCAGTGTTTCCTCATCAAGTAAGAAGTCTTTGTGAAACTTTTACTGTTATAGGTACTTAAAAAAAAGAACTTGAAATGGGAGACATTTTTATGTCAGAATTGTCAGATGTTGAGCTGAAGGATATAGGTTTCTTATGTCTAAAAAAACTAATTTCTCTTGCTTTAAAAAAAAGTGTTGTTTTTTTTTGTTTTTTTTTTTTTAAGTCTAGAATTGCATTCTTCGTTTTGTCCATGATCTTAAAAATGTAAAGGGAGGAGGTAGTACCACTGGCTACTTGTGGTAGTCATGAGGCATTTACTGTTTTTGTTGGATGTACAGAATAACATTTCTGCCATCTAAGAAGTGAGTGTTTATAGTAAGTGTTTTTTAAAAATAAGATAGGAACAGAATGTTATCTTTATATCCATCTAGTCTAATCCATATAAGCAGAGACACATATTTGTTAAATGTTTAAATGTTTGTTACTGAAAAAGCAGTGGGCTTTTGACAACTGTTACATTCCTGCTGTTTGAATGTTTGCCTACATATATATATATATATATATATAAAAATATATATAAAAAATAGAGGATTATAAACACTATTGCCTTACGTAAATTGAGTATCTTGCATTTCAAGTCTGAACTTGAAATTTTGTCTCTAGTGGTAACTTTACCAAGGTTACTTGGAGCAGTAATTGTCATCACTGAAGTATAGTTTTAGAGAGTCGGTAATATGCATCTCTGTGTGCGAAAACATCTCACTGTGCTTGGTGGGAAGGAGTGGAAGTTCTGCTTGTTTGTTTCTGCTTTTTTTAGTTCATCGGCAATGCTGAAGACACCTCTGTCTTGTTAAGTGACATAAACTAGAGCATAAAATAAAGCAAGAGGCGTGTATAAAGAGATGTTTATTGCTTCACGTTTGATATTGACTTACCAGTCATTTAGATTGGTTCTCTTATAGTCTGGTAATTAAGTTTTAGAGATTTAAAAAGAAAATAAATCATGATTACTGCAGAACATTGTTATGGTTCCTAGGTATATGGTGCTTTTACTTGGGGATTTTAAATTACTTGGGACACTTATTCCGGTATTTGATCCCCAAAAGAGCCTAATTGCAGTTAAAAATGGGAGATGTTCCTTGCCTCTCTTGGACTACAGAATATCTAGTAATTCACAGTTAGTTCCTTTACTCACATTTTTTTTTCCTCCAGTCATGTCAGCTTCTGCTGTAGTAGTTGCTACCAATAAATACTGTAATTTTTAAAATCAGAGTTATTGGAGCTGCTGTTCCTGTACACCTTTGGGCAATTAGGAAGTGATTAGCAGTACCTTCTGCTATTGAAGGTTCAGGCTGACAGCTATTGACCCACTGATGAGATGAGAACAGTGGCTTGACAAAGTATCCTTGGAGGAAGTATTCCTCTAAATGTCACTGCTTAGTTTTCCAGTAATGCATTGTGGTGATCCAGTTTTAAAGGCAAATTTTTACCTGGTTTACACTGAACAGTTCAGTGGTTACATTTTCCATCAGCCTTGCTTATTACTGGAGATGGAAAAACCTCCCTGGTGCAGTTACTGAGAGTTTTGAAGTACTGCATGTTTTTAAGATTTTGGTGCCTTGAAATGAAGGGGCAGGTTAACGGCTGCTTTTTTGCTGTTTAGGAGTACCTCGGTGTGCTATATTAAATTGGGAACTGAAAGGTAAAAATGAGATGCAACACTTTGCTGATACTTAGGGAATCTTCTGAGACAACTCCAGGTTTTAAATTTAATTTGCTGTTTTTCATGCCTAAGTGTTGTGGTAGTCTTCAGCTTCACAATAATATTAAACATATGGGAGAAAGGAACATACTGTACACTGTCAAACTCCCTCCCTGGTTACAGAAAGATTCATTTTGGTTGTGCCTCTTGGATTATCACAAGCATGAGATTGAACTGGGAATAACAATATTGCTTATTGCTGAAACTGAAAAAAACCCCCCAAGATGCCATCACTGAGATGGCAGGGTTAGGGTTCCTTGTTCTTTGAGGGATTTAGTTTTGAGGTTTGCATTTCATATATTCTGTGAAAAGCTTTTTTTATTTCTACGTGAGTCTATATACTTCTGTGACAGACCTCAGTTGGACTCCCAAAAAATTTACATGCAGTTTGTCAGATATTACTTGTCTTGGTTCCCTGAGGAATTTTAGCAAGGATTAAACCAATTTCCTGCAAAACTGGATTTGGTAGCCATTTCTTTTACTAGAAATTTCAGTACCTTAAGTTCTTCTATAAAACATGTGTGCAAGGATGGCATTTAGATGATGCCATGTTTTAATTTGAAAACAAGTGAGCCAAAGTCCCTGGAACAGTGCTGATGCTTGTTTCCCTCATCAGGAGGTTGAAATATTCTGGTTAGTGCTGTACGACTTCTGTGCCACTTGGGTAAATGGAAGTGGATGAAATTTAATGTGGTCAGGACTAGTGCTGGAGAGATGCTTAAGCTTTCATTTTACTGATAAGTTTAGGAAGCCTTTGCTGCCTAAAAAGTGTGAGCCTTTGAGGTTGAATTCTGCCAGTGGAGCCCCTTTTATTACTGCAGCGTTCTGCGCGTGCCTTCTATGCATGTTCTCTCCTAGCATTTCTGTTTTCACTTGGCCCTGTCCCAGTTGCTTCTGTGTCTCCAGTTTATCCCATCACGTGCTACTCTTCTATTCAGGGTCTTCTGCATTGTCAGACTTCTTATCTTGCTTCTCCTGGCCCAGGCAGTGCCTGGCATTCAGTGCCAGTAGTAACGGCAGGCACCTGGGTTCCTGTGCTTGGTGATACTGGCTCAGAAATTTCCAAGAAATCCTTATTTCCTGGAAATAACCCTCTTCTATCGCTGGGTGTCTGTGTGTGTGTGATGTCAACAGCACAGGATGGCCGATGCAGTCATCATGAAACTCTGGTACCAAATCCACCGAGCTTTTGTTGATATTCAGGGACGGTGGGAATGGTTTGCCCACCAGCTGAGAGGACAGCAGGTGGAAGACGTATTACTTGTGTTACCTCCTGGCATTACCATTGTGTGGATGCTGGTTGGCTGGAAACAAACCTTACAAAAACTGACTTCTTATAGCGGAACTGGTTCTGTGGGACAGTGTAAGATGTGAGTGTGGCTATGGGTTGGAGAAATGCAAGAATCATTTTTGGCAGCAGCTCTTCTTCAGAGATGCAGAAATTAATTGCAAAAACCTGGATTTCAGAAGTGATATTATTAAAAATTGTGATGAGAATTGCATTTTCTGTATTTCTTTTGTAAGTCCAAATATTTTCATTTGGAGCAGCAAAATGAAGTGACAGTTGCTGAAGTTGTGTGCCATTTTGTTCAGGGTCCAGGAGGGAAATTATTTTCTTGTGTAGTGAGAGAATTTGTAGTTGTTCCTTAATTATTCACTGTAAGTCACTTGTGTGTGAAACTTGGCTAATTGTCTTTTCTGAAAATTCCGCCACAGAATTTCTCCTTTTTTATGTAATTTGCCTTGGTAAATAAGTGGTTGTATTTAGGGTTTACCACTGTCTTTTTCATGAGGCACACATTTTCAGAGTGACACCTCAAATTATTTTTTGGTAGAAATTACAAGAAGACTTTATAATAGCAAAACCTGTAAACTGGAGGGTTTAGAATATATAAACCAGGTGGATAAAGACCTCTATTTTTTTTTTGGTCAATGATCACTGAATATTTTTTTTTATATTGCGACTTATCAAAGTTGCCTGCATGAGTGACTATGTTTTTTACTATTTCATTTTAGTAATAAATATATATTTTCTTGTAGATAAAATCCAGAACTTGAAAGAAGATAATGGGAACAGTCATTTCATCTATGACAGTGCTGAAGAGAGTAATAAAACCAATGCTGAGACTACAGATGCTTCTGGATGCAACACTGAAGCCAAGGACTTGCCTGATTCTTGGGACTCCCACGTGGGAAAAACAGCAGAGTCTCCATCAGAAACATCTCAGACCAAGGGGCCACTAAGAACTCACTTGTATGAATGGGAGGATGAAACTGAAGACACCAGAACTGGAGAGTATATATTAGCTTTTGACAATGAACATCTCTCAGAGGTGAAGAGCAAGGATGAGGAGTGTGATAAAGAAGATAGTGAAAATCCAAAGGAAGCCATTAGTGAAGAACTTGTGCAAACTATTCCTAGGCCAAGCAACTGTAGGACATACTGTCGATCCAACAAAGCAAAACTGCAGGGGGCAACAAATTTTGACAAGCTAATGGATGGCACTAGTCAGTCTTTATCCAAAGCAAACAATGAGTCAAATAATGATGGTCTGAACCCAGGAAAAAAAGTTTCTTTAAGTAGTGGGACCAGTTTTAGAGGGACGGTTGGACGGACTAGAGACTACACTGTTCTCCACCCATCTTGCTTGTCAGTTTGCAATGTCACCATCCAGGATACCATGGAGCGCATGGATGAATTCACCACAGCAGCCCCCACTGACCTGGGCGAAGCTGGGCGCTTAAGGAAAAAAGCTGACATTGCTACCACAAAAACTACAACCAGGTTCCGACCAAGCAATACCAAATCCAAGAAGGATGTCAAATTAGAATTTTTTGGGTTTGACGATCAAGACGAGGGAGGGGGAGATGAAGGCGCCTCTAGAAGTTCTGGGAGTTCCAATTACAAAATCAAGTACTTTGGGTTTGATGACTTAAGTGAAAGCGAGGACGAAGAAGAAGAGTGGCAGGTAGCAGAAAGGAAGGCCAACAAAAAGCGAAGTAGAACTGTACCATCTGCTTCACTGCAGTCAACCTCTGATGGCAACGAAAACTGTTCCCAGGATAGCCAGCTCAGTACTAATGCAGGTCAGTAGAACTCTTTTGGAATACGTAGGTGACGTTTAATTTTAATTGATTTCAATATTTTGTTCTTTTTGCAGCGTACCTAGGAATTTGTCAAACGATACCACTGGTTTGGAAATTTAATAGTTAAATTCTCTTGAAATCTAACAGTTAAACTCACTTCTCCTGTGGTCCTGTCTGGTGTTTCGTATCTCTCTTGAAGCGTGCTTTATACCTCTTGATCTCTTGCCAGAGGTAGAGGGTTTTTTCCTTTTCGAACAGAAGAGTCATATCTTTTTGGTGTGTTCAGCATACAGTATCTATGCCTGGAAGGCAGGTATCCTCCCACAGAGCCTCCAGATCAACCCACAATTACAGAGCTGAGCGCACATACTTCAGTAGCTCTGAAGAAATGGGAAATATATTTTTCTGCTTTTGAATATGTTTTTAGGCAGTTTGGACCTTTCTCAAGCTCCATCCTATCTGAGGATGCATGACTTGAGGGAGAGGCTGTGGTGACCCATGGAGTGCCAGTCAGATAACTGGCTTTGGGAGAGCCTCTGCGTATTCGTGTTTGTGCTCCTGTTTTCAGTTTTTCCATATCTCCATCCCCTGTCCAGGCTGGGGAGGTGCGTGTGTGTGCGTGTGTGCTCGCACACATGCACATGAGTCAAACTGTACACCTGGCAGTTGCTGAGCAAGTTCTGGTGGTTAAAATGCTTTGCAAAATGAGACTTGCTTGATGGTTGGTTGGGTCCTGTGTGTTGGTGAAAAACAAAAGGAATAACTTTGGTGGAAAGTTGCTTTTAGCTCTTTTGTTTTGAAAAAGTCCAATGCCAAAGAACCACTTGTGTTGGAATAAATATTTCAAAACACTGCCACTGTTCTATGGAACATTTTGGTCCTCCATTTTGGAGCATGAAGCATGAGAAGTTTTATTTACTCACTGAAGTTGTTACATTTTAAGACTTGGGTAAGATGTATTTCATTGTGATAGGGAGAGAGGGTTTCAATCTAGCCTTGCAAATGTTGGAGAAGCTGGTTTGTTGTTTTTTTTTCCTACAAATAGCTTCTGCTAATATAATCCAGAAATAAAATTTCAGAGGAAAAAATGTTCATTTCTCTGTTCTAATTATAGCTGTTTCTAAAACCAGAATTTTCTGTAAGCCTTTTAATCAAAAGTAAATGTCACTGCTAGGGTTTTTTTGTGGATTTGAAAGGAACAAATGGATACTGATGTTGTATGAGAAGATTGTGTTTTCAAACAAAAAAGACCATGATTTGTTTTCATAAAATCTAGTTATGATGAGTCACTTGGGTTCCAGCCTCTTTGGAAAATGGGTTTATCTTACAGGGCTACTTAAGAAGTACTCTTAGTCCCTGTCTCTAATGAGTCTTTGTTCAGCCATTTATTCCAAGGGAAAAATGTGCAGTTAATGTAACTGAGATGCTGACCCATCAAATAATCCTTTCAGCTGCTGTCCTCAGAAGTCTCAAAATATCTACACTTCGCATTTAGCACTGCTTTCACCAAGCATGCCTTTGTACTCCAAGGTATCACAGATTGTTTCTCTGAAATATTTTCCTACGAGATTTCCATGGCACAGGGAGATGTAAATTAATGTTTTGTTAGTTCTTAATGCACTTCTCCACTTCAGGTGGGAGCTACCTCTCAGTGCCTCTGCTGAGAGATGCTTCCCCTTTATTTTGCATCTCCTTTGCTCATTTGATTCTTGCTTTGTGCTACTGTAGGCAGGTGAGATTTGACTTGCAGGGCTTTTTTTCTGAAATTTGAAAGGGTGATGTCCTGTAAGACAGATTATGAAAATAAGGAGTCTGATGCTGCCCTAAAATCTGTAGGACTCTTAGCTGAAGTTCACACTGTCTTCTCTCAGACCTTTGCAAATTTTGAGCATCACGATTGTTCAGAACAATCATGTTCAGAGTCCTTAAATGTAGTGATGCTGAGCCTCAGAATTTATCAAAAACTTCTGGATCTAAGCCTGAAGTTGCAGTAAAATGTGACATTGCTCTGAGTATCTTTACATACTGGAAAAATGTGACTTCTGCATCCATGAAAAATGCCAGCTTTGACTCCAAGCTTGAGAAAAGGCTTTCAGAACATCTTGCACAATAAAACTCTGTCCTGAAATGATGAATAGTACCGAGAGGTGCTAATGCTACCTGAGTTCTGTATGTGCTGTTCTTTATTTGTACTAATGAATAAATCCCCAGATAAAAATCCAGTGTTCCTGTTCCAGGTTGACAGGTGAAATGCCAGACTGCCTCTCTGAATTTCAGCCCTGGAAATTCCTCAGACTGATTTGGGTGTTCTGTGCATAAAGAATGTTATATGGCATAATCAGTTTTTCAAGAAACTTGATGCTTTCGATGCTTTCTGCCACAGCCTTACTTTGCCATAATACTGATTTGGTTACTTGCCATAATCTAGGTGTATTTTTATGAAATATATTTTAGAATCTTTATTTAAAACATCTGACAAAGATTTTGTAAAGGAACATTGTAAAGACTTTTCCTTCCAGTCTAGTAGTTCAGAGAGGGAAAGTAAGTTTAAAAATATATATTTAAATGTTTCTACAAATGAAATTTTTAGAAAGCAAAAAGACTACAGGAACAACATTTTTAGTGCAGGAAAAGTTGCAAAACAGATAAATTCAATTTTAGTTAGACTGTCTTTCATTGAAAATATTTTCTGTTGCTCACTTCTATGATAGTCTTTTCGGCTGAAGTGGTTAAAAAACACCAAAAAAAACCCCCCAAACAAAAGCCAAGCAAATAAAACCTCCAGCTCTGAAAAAAAGCTCCACCTTTTAAATTCCTAGATACTGTTACCACATTTTTCTCTTTAATGAAAATACTTCATAACTTTATTAGCCTTAGATTTTTGCTGAAGCGTTGAGTACTAGTAAAAGTTCGCTTTTCATTTTGCCATTGCAATCTAAAATTCTCTCAAATCACTCTGTAGCAGCGCAGTGAAGCAAAAGCCCCTTTGGCTTGTGAGCCTCCCGGCTGGATTCTGCCAGAATGCCAGGGGCTAAAAGTGCTCGTGAGACCTTCCCAGATTTGAAATGCTGCTTTTGTCATTTCAGAAGCCAAAGTACAGGAGGAGTCCAGGGAGGAGAAGCTTTTAATACTGGAAAAAAGTGACTGACTTGACTGTAGTAATCAATGGGGAGTTGTATCCAAGAGAAATCTGTATTGCAGCTTAGTCTTTTGCTTTGTAAATCAGTTCTGATATACAGCTTAACCTTTGTGTCATCTATTCATTTTTCCTTTCAGTGATCGAGATGAGACTCCTATAATCTTTTTAGGTAATGTAGCTTTTGTATATCAGCATCTAGCACTCAGCTCAGTTCTGGTGAGCCAACTTGCCCTATTTATATTTTTAATTCCTTTGCATCTTCTCAAAAACTGAGTCACGTTCATTGGGTAAATATTTTAAGCCAGTTAAAATTACATTGTCGTCCTCAAAGGCAGGGTCCTGTTTGGACTTCAAAACCTTTCGCAGAGTTACCCTGAGACAGTAAAACAAAACTACGTTGCTGTTCCCCAGGACATTTACTGTGGTTGTTGCCTTAGTTGGTCTTTGAACATCTTTCCAATTCTAGCCAAGCCAGGCAAATTATGTCAAAGGTTATAAATGCCTTGAAAATTGTTGGACAGAGGAGAAAAGGCCTTACTGCTCCCAAAGTGAGAAAAAGGTCAGTATGACCAGTTTCTCTGTGAGCGGGCAAAAAACCCCCAAAAAACCATACAGGAGAGAGCCAGTGGAAATCAAGCTACTGCTTACCAAACTACTCATGTGTTTGCCTCACTCAGTTAATGTTAACAAAAGACTTCTCCCCCAGGCCCTATTTAGTTTAGATTCAAAAGTGTTCTAAGATAATGTATGCAGAGTGCTTTTAGGGTACCTAGAAGGCCTCCAAAAGCACTGCTCCAATAAAAGCATTCCAGGTAATCTTACAAAGCTAGTAAGTGTTTGGTGTTGCTAACAACATCAGAAAATGCAGAATTATCCTATTGTAAGTAGGAGTTGAAATGTTTTTATCAAGAAGTTTCTTTGAATTTAAAATCACCTAATTTAAATGGCATAGTTCAGAATCATATAGGAGTAAAATTCAAACAAGTAAACTTAAGATGATGTTAAAATGGTGGCATAGTTGATCCAGAGCACTGTTAATCATTATTGAAATCCATGCTTGAGTCCAAGTCTTAGCACAGGGCACAAGTTACTGTCCTCAGTTGGTGGGTGAACCATTTTGTGTTTCTAGAGTGACTTGCATGTTTGTAATGGCTGTGATCAAGTCAATTACTTTTTAGCTTTTAATCTACAATAGCAGGGTCCAGTTCTCTTGGTTTGACTTTTTGGAATTGCATTCATGGCCTGACTTCTTCAAAAATACTTCAGGATTTATAAGGATGTATATCAAAGCAATTTAATTTTACTCCTTAGATTGGCTTCAGCAAGGACTAAGTTGTCTTTTACATAGATTTGGAAGTCATTGGCTTTATTTAAGTTAATGGAAATTGGTCTGTAGTATTTTTCCTCAGTTACACTAATTTTGTCAAACATCTTTTAAAATCAGTTCTTTTCAGAGGGGCTGTTGATGCTGTGTTCTTACTTAGGCTGTTGTGCTCACATGAGAGAGCTACACTGAAAACCAGTGGGACAGGATGTGAGAGGCTGGGTCCAGGAGGTGCTTTGCTGCAGGCATCCTGCCAGTCCTGGTGCTGCCAAGCCTGTTGAAATTTACTGCGATTTGGGAAACTTTGGAGCTTTATTTTAAGAATACTTCTATTCCTCAGACAAGTTTTGTATCCTTGAGAGTGCCAGTAGAAATCTGGTTGCCTGCTTTGCCTTTGCTTGCTGTCTTACCCAGCTCGGCTGGTCCTGTGTACTTGGGATTAGAATAACCCATCCTACCTGCTTGTGTTTTTGCAGGGCACTTTTCAAACAGCAGCAGCTTCTCAGGAATAGATTTGTTTTCTAAACAGTTTATCAAATGAAACAGTGCTTCTCTGTGCCTGTCTTTATTTCCATCTTGAAATTGGTGGTAACTCCTGGTTTGTGCCAAGTAAACCCTTTCCCTTGTCTCCAAGGGATAATGCTTCAGATAAAGCAACATGAGTTTTAAAAAAAATTAAGTACAGCAATTTAATTTGATGAGTGAATTGCAGATTTACAGTCCAGGATGGGGTACTGGAATCAGTGGTAAGGCAAGTATCAAATCCATTGAAAGGCCATGTCAGCAGTTCCTTCTAGCTGACTTTCCTGAGCTGATGACCGTATTTTTTTCCTGTTTATATCTGCTTATTCTGCTGTAAACAGGCTGCCTTCATAAGAAGTGAAGCAAGATCAATTCTTCAGTTCTGTAATTGTAGTGTGTTCTTCTAAATCTCTTAATCTCACCCTTTTGAAGAACCCAATCTACTGCGTTATGCATGTGCTGCTCAGAGCTGTAGCAGTAAGCCAGCCATAAGTAAGCTCATGTAAAAGGGAACCTGGGATTTGCAGGAGTATTATGGGATGGGAAGCAGTAGCCTGAAGCTTACCCAGCGGGCAAGAGGTGCTGTAATAGTTGTCTGTGTACCTTGTCATGCTTCTGTGTATTACTGCAGTCCAGTCAGTAAGCCTGAGCTGCATCCAGGACTGTGCTTGGCATTAAAGCTGATTTTTCTGATGAAGATTGATTGTTCATGATGTAATTTCAGAAGCTATACATGTGGAATCGTCAGAGGCAAGAAATGCTCTGGCAGTTCAACAGCTTTTAGAATGGTTGTTTCATGTCTATATTTACCTTTGACAGATCTGGAGTTTTCAGAGGATGCATCTGGTGTGCTTGAAGGCAATAAGAAATCCACAAATAAACAAGGTGATAAATCTAAGGAAAACACCAGGAAGATTTTTAGTGGGCCAAAGCGGGTGAGTAATAATGCTGAGAGCAGTACAAAGTTCTTATTTTAATAAACTCCTCAATACTGATGTTTCTTCTTATATATGCAACAGGACTTTTGTCCCAGTTTATATTGGCACGTGAGATCATGTGTTGGCCTTTGATATTATTTCTGGAAAAGTAAAACATTCAAGTGCAAAATTTTTGTATTTATTATTGGAAGTTTCACTTTCCAGGTTCACATTACTGTTATGGAGAACCAGACTTGTAACATAGATGCATTCCCTGGAGATGATTGTTAAAGCAAAGCATCAGTAAATGCTGTGTATTTTACTCTGTGGTTTGTTGGTGTTTTGGGGGGGATTCTTTTAGTCTCATTTCTTTGCTCTCTCAAGGAATATCTATCATATTATAGGGTTGAACTTTCCTTAAAACTTCAAATTGCGCATTGGTATAGTCTTTATAAGGATAAGTGCCTTTATAGCATTTGGTATAGTGAGATTTTCTTTTAGTTAGGAAAAAAGTAACCTCCAATCCCACCCCATTCTTCCCCAGCTGTGAAATATTCAGTATGAATTTGCCCTTTCATAGCATGAAAAGAGCTTATTTATATTGTCGGTTTTAGGTGTGGTTTATGTTATCTGTCATTATAGGGTACTCAGTATTTTGAGGCTTTTAAAAATGTGCATACAGCAAAAATTGAGTTCAGCCACCCAGGTGAAAGTTTGCAATAGGGGAATCCATGTAATCTCCATTAAATGAATCTTTCATGACCTGAATGTCCAGGACAGCCATTCCAATGCTGAAGGCCTTTTCACGAGCTTTTTGCATAACTTGTTTGTGTGACCTGGTGACAACAGTCCCTGTCGCAGCATCGTTGCAACCCACAACTGCTCTAGTAGGAGAAAGAGGGAAATGAAATTGTATTTCTGCTTTCCCTTTGAGTTCCATAGGTTTTGCAAGACCTGGCAGTTGCATGGTGTTATAGAAACTCGTTTACATGTGTTCAGAATGTGCTCATCAGTCCCAACAGTTCTAAGAATATCTTAAAATTATTTTTCCTAAGGAATTCTAGTAATTTCTTGAGAAGATAACTTATGTTATATGATAGTTTCACTTGAAGTAANCTCTCCCCAGTTGTGTTGATATATAACGAGTTTTCATTTAAAAAAATGAATTTGTGAGTGGAGAAAGGATGACAAATTTGGTTTAGTTCTCAAAACAGGCAGGGGAATATTTTCATGTGGGAGGATACAAGACCAGCAGGTCCTGTCAGCTGTGATGCCCTTTGAAAAAGAAGTGTCACTTGTTGCTTTGACTTTGGACAGAATGGGAAGCTCCTGCCTCCAGAGTCTGAAGTCAGCTAAGTGAGGAGGGTGTTTTCAGAACTGAAATAGTCTCTCTTGAAGATGAAAGTGCCTCAGCTTCTGCTGATTAAATAATCGTTTTTTAAAATTCAGCTTCTTATCAGTGAACGTGTTGCAGTACGCTGAGAAACAGAAGTTCAGGAAGTGTAAATTTAACTGTAACGTTTTCAGCTGTATTTTTAAACAGCATTAAACAGCTGTGGGTGTTCTGGTAATTTTTAAAAATATTTAAATATTTATATGCTTCAAATATTCTGTAATTGCATTTCATGTGTTTCTTGTTTAATTTTTATTCTTTAAATCCCTGCAATTTTATATGAAAATGGTTTTAATTAATTTTGAATGTATATATAGTGAAATTACAGGGGGGGAAAGCCTTACAGCAATATCATAATATATGAGAGAGTGGTTTCAACTCTAGAAAATTCTCAGTTGGGAAAAAACTTAATTCAAGTGGGAAAGTTGAGAGCGAAACAGCTTTTTTGACCCTGTAGGGATATAATGGACCTAGAAGTAGATGTTGCTGTAATTGAGATTCAGATTTTAAACTTATAATGTTCTCTAATCATACGGCTGTTACGTGGAGTTACTAAAAAAGCTTGTAAAGCTTGTTCTGATGGTAATTAGAGATGCTATAATTATCTTACTAAAATATGGGTATAGACTCTTAGTTGTATCTTAAGGGAATTTTCATTCTGGGAATGAAAAAAAAAGAACTAAAAGTATTAACCTGATCATAATAACTAAATTATCTTAAAAAAAAAAATCTCTGGATCTTCTTCACTGTCTCAGCACCATTTATTTTTTCTTGTAGGAACTAGCAGATACAGTATTAAATATTTTCTGTTAGGTGGTGGTGTTCAGAGCTGTGACACTGCATCAGACTGAGCTGCCAAGTAAACATCTCTGTTACTCAGGAAGCAACAGGTGCTGTCATTAAATTTCAGCACATCCAGAAAGCGCAAGTATTTTTTCCAGTTTGTATTCAGCAGATCTCTCACCCATGTTTGTGGTTTTGAAAACTTGACCACTGTCTCCTAATGCTAAAGTCCAATTGTTGAAACTTTGAGTGTATGTACCATAAAATATTACCAACATCGCTGACTTAGTGAATAACAGTGTTTCTAAACACTGCTTTCATTTACCGTAAGGACTGAAATCTCTGCCTGGTTGCAGTAGCCATGGACATTATGGTAGGTGAGTGAAGTCTCAACCAGAGCCATGCTTTTAAGTGAATTAAATGTCTTTATCCTGAGCCTGAGTTACAGGAGGAGGGTTACATTCCATAGCAACATAATTAAGTACTTACAGTACATAAATATTGGCATTACTTGAGTTGCAAATTATGGGTGTGAAGCATACATGAGTAACATCTGCAGAAGTTTGTTTGCAGCTGTTTACAATTTTAATTCAACTGGTTGGGTAACTCATGCTCTAGCATGTAAGTTTGGAACTCTGGATACGCCCACCTGCTGGCCCCTTTGAGCTTAGTTCCCCTTCTACAGATGAAACTAATTCTCCATTAGCAGGCAAACCCAGTAGAGTAGACAAGGTACTTTTTGTTGCTATGGTCCAAATCTAATGAGACTAAAGACTTGAAAATAGGGAGCATAAAAATTATTTCCTGAGATTTCTTGCTCCTGCTGCTTTCGCAACAGATTTTAGCTAGAGTCAGCAAATAAAGAGAAACAATTTTTGTAGGAATACTCTGGAATGGTTTCCTGTGGTCTAACGCAAAATATCTATCTCTAAATAGGAACCTGAAAAATGCCAGCTTAAAAGTGTAAGATAAGGAGGACTAGTCTATCCCCAGAATTAACCTTTTGGTCTATCCCCAGAATTAACCTTTTGGTCTATCAGCCCTAGAAATTAATGATTATACTTAGTGTTTTGTGTCAGTTCAGTGTTTGTGTTGTCCAGCGTGTCACTAGGCACTACCAAGTCCTCTGAACAGCACATTTTCTGGGGTGCCCCCTCTGCTCGTAGAATATATAATGAATGATCTGCAGCTCTGTGCTGATCCTAGTTCTGCCTGTGGCCATAGGAAGCCAACCTAGACATGGTGAATACTGATTACCTTTGAATATTTCAAGGTAAGAATTTAGATAGAGTTGCAAATCATAGTTAAAAGGTTTGGGAGCCTTTCAGCTTGAGGGGCCTGGGAGGGAGAAACTCTGATCTTTCTGTTACTGCTCTTTGGGGCTGCTGAGGCACGTGGGAAGACTTAGGGAGCTATATGAAGGAGACAGAGGAGGTATGACAGAAAAAAAAGCACTGACTCTCTCAAGTTGGCACAACTGGAAGCAGACTCAGTCTTATGTTTTCTCAAAGTAGCTTGAAATTTCAATTAGATGACTGCTTTATCAGGATTTTTTTTCCCTATCCTTTAGAGTAGATGAATTTTAGAAACAAGTCTTTTGGAATTAAATTCTTAGATGTTGGTATCTTTTGCACTGAAGCTTCTGTGCTACTATAGAATGCAATTTTAGCACCTATAAAATACTGAAATTTTCTTGAGAGTGTGAAATGTGCTTTTTATGATTGGTAAGATGAGGAAAAAAGTTCTCACTGTATGGTCAGTCTACGTTGGTCATTCATGGACTACTGATCAAATGAAAACTAACCTAAAGGCTAATTCATTGCTTAATGACTTCTGAGTCCAGTTAAGATGGGCATATTTCAATTAAAGACTCAGGTTTGCAATGAGAACTTACTGTTTATAGATGACTTTAGCTAGCTCAAATTTTTTTCTTACTCTCTCGTATTGCTATGCCCAGAGAAACGTCTTTAAATTCTCTTGTTTAAACCTTAGCCCTAGAAAACCTGTCTGGTTTGTGACCGTGTACACATTCCCACATGTACCTAGTGAATGGGAATACATCAGTGGGCTTTTTCTTTTCCTCTTGTTGTACACGCATTGGCTCGTACAGAAAAAGGTATGGAAAAACCTCTTTGCCACTAACCTGATTATCATGGTGTTTCCTTTGGCCCATTCAAATACTGTAGCATCGAGTTTCTGCTGCGTGCTGGTTTTGGCTGGAGTAGAGTTAATTTTCTTCAGAGGAGCTCTTACAGGTTTTGCGTTTGTGCTGAGAACAGTATTGGTAGTACAAGGATGTTTTTGTTATTGCTGAGCAGCACTTACACAGAGCCAAGGCCTTTTCTGCTCCTGGTCCCACCGTGCCTGCCAGGAGACTGGGGGTGCACAAGGAGGCGTGGACGGGACAGCTGATCCCAATGACCTAAGGAATATTCCATACCATGTAATACTGTGCTTAGCAAAAGCTGGAGAAGGAGGAAGTGGGGACCCACCTTTGGAGTGATGGCCTTTGTCTTCCCAAGTAGCTGTTAGGCACAGTGGAGCCCTTCGTTCCTGGGAATGGCTGAACAACTGCATGCCCATATGAAGTGGTGAATGAGTTCCTTGTTCTGTTTTGCTTGCATTCATGATTTTTGCTTTCCCTGTGTAACTGTCTTTATCTCAATCCTTGCGTTTTCTCACTTCTACCCTTTGGATTCTGTCCCCTATCCCACTGGGAGTAAGTGAGGACCTGGGTGGGGCTTGTTGCCAGCTGGGGTTAAATCACAACAGTCCTTTTTGGCAGCCAACGTGAGGCTCAACGGGTTTGATAGTGACAGATTTGGTTGGGATGTGCTAGATCAAACTGATAGCTGCTAGTGCAGTTTAGCTGTGAATTGACAGGTATCTGCCTGCCATGGGGCCCCCTTGCCTTGCTGTCTGGCATGGCCTAGTGCTCGTTAGTGGCTGCTTCTGCCTTTCACTGCTTACTGTGCTTGGGAACGTTTTGGACAGTACTTCTAACAATGGCACTGCTTGAAAGCTCCTCCACTAGTGTAGACTGCAGTTGCTAGGAAAAGCTGAGATCCTCTTGGATCAAAAACCAGCAACCAGAAAAACCCAACAAAGCCCTTACACAGATCTAGTGTAAGGAGTGGTTTTACCTGAAACAGGCAAAAAATACTGACAGAAGCACATGGTTATGCTGCTTGTATTCTGCCTTTGCTCAACCGTATCCCTCCTGTTTCCTTGTGCCTTCAGTTTCCCAGTGTTGTGTATTACTATAAAAATAACTCACTAAAAAGGAAACATTTAACATAAATCTTAGTCCAGTTCACTGGGACACTCTAAACTATTGTATCTACTCAGTTGAGGGAACCCAAGAAGAGAGATTAAGTCATCTTAACCTGGTTAAGTCAACATTGCAACTGAGAAATGCTCACTAAACACAGCAACATGAGCAGGATTATGTGCAGCACTTTGATCAAGTGACATTAGGAGAGTTAGTCATGACAGTAGTGTCGAATACACGAATGAAAGCATTGCTGAATTCAGACATGGCTTAGCCAACAGGCTGCTGCTGAACTTTGTATCCAAGAGAAAAACTTGAGCCAGTCATAAGCCTGTAACTATTTATTGCTTTTCATGTTTTAGTAAAGTTTTAAGAATAACTTCTGTACCCAACGAAGTACAGAAATGCATGCAAGATATCCAAGTGTGGTCTTTGGAAAGGTAAGTTGGAAGGATGTGTTAAATCAATACTGTGTAAAGAGCACTTATTTCCAGTTACCAAGTGCTGAACCGGGGAGAAATTTTCTTTTTTCTTCTGTGTGATTTGAGTCTGATCTGCAACTAGCCCTTAGTTCATTATTTAAATGCATCTTTCTTGTCCTACAGGCAGGTTTTTTTCCATGAGGAGGTCAGTTTCCTTGTGGAAAATAACATACTCCTATTACAGGGTTAGGCACTGTCAGAAACTGTCAGGACCTGAAAATAAAACTTACATGTGAACCTTTGTTTCTGATAGGATTTGTTGTAATATGTGTTTTAAGGGTATAAGACATCTTTACAGGTTGATGGGAGCTTTCTCCACTGGTGTTTCATGCTGACTTGAAGGAGCTATAAATACCAGTTTGAAACAAATGCTGAGTCTAAGTAAACCAGAAGTTCAAGATGAAATTCTTATACCTGGTCTTTGAAAGTGTTATGAAATTGGAGAAGTACGAACCCCTGCACGGCTCTGGGCTGGCAGAGTGATCATAGGGCTGATGTGACAATGACGTGTGTGTGGGAGGGGACAGAAACTAGGCTGCACTGTGGTCTGTAGTTTTCCACTTAGCTTGTGTTATACTTTACAGTAGATGTTTATCAAAGGCATCCTGCAAGTAATGTGTTTTTTTTTTTTACTGGCCTGCAAATGAATCAGCATTTCCTCAAATTGGGTTTTTAAAGATTTTTCTTTGTTCTTTCATTTTTAAGTTTTAGAGTATGTGAATGTTAGTCTATCTTAAGTGCACAAACCTATGTCATTTTGCTTAATTACTTTTCCATAGCTTATTTTAAATAAATAGTCCTGGAAAAGCAGCAGTGGAATCATAATTCAAAAGTTTTGCTGTATCAGTCATAGCCCTTTCTATACATATAACGTTAGGATTAGAGTAGACTGGCCAGGGCTCATTTTAAAAAGAACTGCTTGTCTTCATCTTGCATAACGTTTAGCTAAAGAGTGTCCTTACTCTTTGTAATAAAGCATTTTTTTTCAGTGATATTAAACTGCTGATAACTATGCACATTGAGCTGCTCTTTGCGTTGTAATTTAGAAAGTCAAAATTGCTTGTTTTTAAGAGGAAAGATGATTAGTTGGCATAAGCTGTTTTGACTCCATTGAGGAGTCAAGCTGAATTTGGGCAGCTGAAATATTCTGTGACATCTCAGTTGGGCGCTAAGCGCGGTCTGTCTGTCAGCAGGCGGGCAAACCGTGCTGGGCAGAGCTGACAATGTGGGACTGCCTCTCGCTGCTCCTGCAGTGCGTTCCTTTCATTTGCTGCTTGGTGCTTTCTGGCACATTGGCTGCCCAGTCCCGAACTGAAGTGGGTTTTGTGGGGATTTTTTTGTCCAAATATGTTTTGTTGGAATGATAAACAAGAGATGAGCTGTTCTAACTGCCAGCCAGTTATAAACAGCTTGTGTATTGTAAGCAATTTTTATATTGCTGGAATAAAAATAAATTTTAAAAAAAGATAAAATATGATAGAAGGTGAGAATAAATCTGTTAAATAGCTGATTTGTTAAAAACCAAAGCCTCATATTGATACTATTATTTCACTTAACATTTGCAAAACTGAATTCTTCTATAAGCATATTTATTTAATACTGACTTCCAAGTGCTTACTATTTAGGGACTTTTAAAAATTATTATTAATGTAAATAGACTAAAACCAATTCTTACTGTGGAAGCTAGTAAGCAGGATACCAGTCAGGACTGGCAGGTTTTTAGATTAGTCACTTAAATTGAAGAGTGAGGTAGCTGCTGTAATTTTACTGAATTGAGTTGGGATTTAGCACCTCAAAGCCATCTTGGAGTGAAAGCAAATGCCAGGAGTTGGTCTCCTCACTTAAAGATAGTAATTTCATGCTGGTCAAAATTATTTTCTTCTCACTCCTTCATATTAAACTGTGCTGAAGAGGGCGTTCTGGATGCCAAGCTGAGATGCTTCCACTGGGCAGAACTGCTTCCTCATGTGTCCTGCATACACAGCTGTTGGGTAGAACTGTGGTAGCGACATTCTTGGACATGCCTGTTTTCTGGGTGGTGTTAACAGCGGTGATAGCAGCTTTGTCTGAGAAGGGTAGGGATGCAAAGTGGACATAACAGGCTAAGTCCTCATAGAGGCAAGAGGAAAAACGAAAAATAGCATGGAAATCCTTCTCCCCCTGTGTGCACTTAGACTTTTCAGGAAGTAGAAAAATCAAGTTGGATGGAAAATGTTTAATGTCATGGTGGAAACTTGGCATTTTATACTTCCAGTTCCTACTGGTATTAGCTCTAAGACAAGAAGCAAAGATGCATTAAAGTGTTTTTGAAACTAGATTCTCTCTTGCATCCTCACACTCCCTGCAAAAAAGTCACATACACATCAGTTTTGTAGTTCAGTAATTAACTTAAAGCTCTACTAATTTGGCTATGCAGGATAGCTATGTAGGATAAATGTTACATTGCACAAGGTCTCAGTCCTGTAGGAAGTTCTAAAATGGGAAAAACGCTCAAAGAGATTAAAATATACCAGTTTCATTTGCCTGTGGGAGCTTAATTTGTATGCAGATGAATATGCAAAATTGTCTTCACAGCTCCTGTACACTGTATGAGCATGGTTGGTTCGCTCAGCTCCGTCTGTGACTTGATGTGCATTCGGTAATTGCCCCATGTGACATGAGCACATCTTGAGAGGAAATTGGTGGTAGTGAGGGCCCAGTGTCCTTGTTCCACGCATTTCCAAGTTTTTACTTTAAATTAGCTTTGGTTTGACCTGATGTAGGCAAATGCCCAGTAACAGCTGGCATGAGGTGGGTGCTCTCTGGAGGTGTATCTGAAGTTCGGTCGCGCTGGGAAGCGTTCAGCTCAGCATCCTCAGACACAGTGATGCAAACCCCATTGTTACAACTGAGAACATCTGGGAGATTTATTTGGACAGTGTTTTCTACTGATTCGAATGGAAACGCTTCTGTGGGTGTGTGCACAGCCCGGCCGTGTGACCTCTGGAATTTCATTGCAGGTTGTTGTAAGGCTTTCCTGTTAGTAGACTGATACACTTTGGGTAGGTTAGGATTAACGGGGGAGGGGAGGGGCACACTTGTGTGTCTGTTTGCCTGCTTCTCTCTGCCTTTCGCAACCAAGAGAGCAGGAAATTTGTGTGAGTGATTTGTGCTGGGAAGTGTTTGTGCCAGGGTGTTCCTTGCAGGCAAGTGCAGATTTTTCTTTTCTCTTGAGCAAACCATTATGTTTCCAGTATTGTGGTGATATGTCTAAACTATTGTACCCTGTCCTGTTTAATTAGACTTAATAGAAGTTTCAGGCCAAATTAATGACCGTAACCATATGGCTTCGGCTTCTGAGCTGACCAGTGTTGAGTACACTCAGCATAAGCAGCATAGAGAGAGCATCATTGGCTATTTCTGTTAATGAATCTCATTTATCAAATTGTCCTGTTTCTTAAGGTCTGTTTTCATGTTTCACTGTGGTGTTGGACCCATCATTTTGTGCCCCGTGGGCCTCCTTTTGAGCTTCAAGAAAGAAAAAGCATTTTGCAGTTCTTTAGCATTTTGATGTAAGAAAAGCCTCAGTGACATTTTTTTCCCCTGCTCATTGTGTTGTCTGATACTCTTCAACCTTGTCTGACTAACAGCTTGTAGTTGTCTGGCTACCTGTGTGCATAATGTGTTCTGTGGTTAAATGGAATAGCACCTTACAATTAAGTAATCCGTGGCACCCAGAGGTGATTTATTGGCATTAATCTACTACTGTGATCCAAATAATGGAGAGTCAGTTCAGATTTTGAACACTGGAAAAATTACTTGGGGCTGGTTCTAAACTGCTGTTGGAAACTGCTGTCTTATCTGGAGTTCAGATTAACTTTTTTTTCTGTTCTCTATGCATGGCTCAGCCTGTGCCGAATTGATACTCCATCTTCCTGCTTTGAAGTGTGATTTCTTTTTCATTGCTCTGAGTGATGTTCATTCCTTTCCCTTTTCAAAAGGAGCAGTCCATTATGAATATTTCTGTGCTGCATCACATGCTTGTTACCTTTTTCCTATTTGAAGTGAGACATGCAGGACAGGGTAGTACTCTTAATGATTATGAATACAGAGTGGTAAATCATATATTTTGTTTATTGGGGTATTTTTTGGAACTTGTCATTTTGAAAAGCATCTGGCATACAGTGTTAGTGAATGCACTTCAGATGGAAATAATTCATTTATCAGGATATCTGTTAAAAATGTTCTTGGGTTTTCTTTTGCCATTGTCTTCTACCTTGGAAAGCATCCTTGCCTGCAAATAGATGCTCTTTCTCATTTTGCTAGTATTTTCTGTGTGACTCATGTCGCTGGCTCTTATTTTCTGCTATTCTTACATCTATGAATGGCAGGCAGTGCTGCATCAGTATGTGTAGAGTGCCAGCTCTTGAAAACTTCAGCTTTGAGGCTTTCAGGGGTGGAAGGTTAAGCATGACCCATAGTTTATGCCATTTGGAGATGATCTTACAAAAGCAACAGCTCTGTGCATTTTGTAAAATCCCTGGCATTAGTTCTGGTTTTGTGTCTCCACTCGTCCCCCCAGAACCACATGCAGAGTCCCACAGTGCCATATGCCTTATACCCTCCCCGGAATATTTGCAGTCTTTCAGACTATCTCTGTGTAAGCAGCTGTCAGTTCTAGATGTACAAAAAAAGGAAACTCCCCTGCTATTCAGCAGAAGCTCTTAAAGTTGATTAATATTGCAGAACTTACTTGCCTTAAGAATACAGAATTCAAAGGAGGGATGTACTTCCACTTGCATCTATTCTAAGTTAATCTTGGGAGAAGGAATTATTAAAGAAAAGTCTGCATTATTTGAATAATTGCAAAGTTTTCTTGTCTTTAAGAGAAAGTTTCTTAGACTACTGCTGCTTAAATAGCAGTGTTGCTTGTTCAGGGAAGCTTGTTATCACAAACGTTTGAGTTGCCTTAAAAAAACCCACCCCAAAACCAAACAAACCAACCTCTTCTCTTTTGTGATCAGGCCCTTCTGAAAAGTCTTTCTTCACTAGCATTCATTTGATCTTTGATACTTTTCCTGGCTTCAGTTCTGTCACGCAGTAATCCAAAGCAAGTCCACGCAGTGCTAACTGGTTGATCAGTATTGGTGCAGTTTCTTTGCACTTGTTCTGGAAATTCATCCTAATTCTGTGTTTCAAGGGAAAAGGAAAGGTTGCTTTAAGAGGTGGTTGGAAAGATGTATTTGCTGTGTCAAAGTCCATGTGAGCTGTAAGAGAGGCTCTGAAGTCTCTGCATAATGTTTTAGAACTGATTAGAACATATTTCTTCGGGAAGCGGTGCTGAATTTTTGCATGCGTGTTTTGGTGGATCAGCTGTGTGCAGGCAGTGGGAGACTGACCAGATAGCAAATGGTAGGGCGTCTAAGGAAATGCTACTGGGAAGGGGTGGAATCACACGCCAATCACGTGTTTAGATCTTTTCTGATCTAGAAGTGGAAGATACTACGAGGAATGGTGTCTAAAACTAACCTTCCATAGGTATCTGAGGTTTTTAAGTACTATTTCCGGCTCTGTTACAGAAGAGCTATTAAATGCAGATGTCCTCGTTGCTCAGAACAGGCATTTATTGGTGGCATTACTTGTTTTCTTATGTAAAAAAGTAGCCTTTTTTCTCTGTTGCTCTAGTAATGCTTAAGTTGTAAAGTGCCATGTCACAATACACTTTGGGATGCCCTAGCTTTTGATTTAGTAAGGGATTAACGGAAATCGGGGAAGAAAAGCCCATTTTTGACTGTTAAATAAAAAGCATGCCATCTTTGGAAGCCTGCGAGCCCTGGGTATTTAGAAGGAATTTGCTTTTATCTGTTTGCCCTGTTGAACTCTTTCCTGCGGATCAGCTGCTGCTCTCTGCTGAGGGAAGCACGCTAATGCCGTGTGGTTGCGGTGCCGCAGCTGTCCGTGTGCTGTTGTACCTCCCTGCCGAGCGCTGAACGCGCTTCCTGGGGGCTGCGCCTCCCTGCCCTGGGTGTGTGCGCAGGAAGAGCCGGAGGCGCTTGGAAAAGCCCAGGAGACTGCGGGCCCTTCTGTGGTGTGGGCAGCAAGGGCCCGGCCCAGCCTCTGCCTCTCCAGGACAAGCCCGAACCCAGCGGGACTCTGCTCCCCCTGTGCCTGCCGGGGGCTGCGTTTGGCTCCTCGCGGAGCACAAGGCCCGAAGGAGAGGGAACACACAGGTGGGGCACAGGCAGAGGCTTTCAACCCAAACTGGTGTGTGATTCTGTGATATCCTGTACCATGCAGGTTACTTGACAGAGTGTGTTACTTCCTTGAATTACCCTGTATACCACGGTAGGGCACTCAGAAACTTGTACCCTCTCTTCCCAACCTTAAATATGCACTGAGATGAAGTGCGGAGCAATTCAAGAAACAAAAACACTCAGTGGTTCTTATCCATTGCAGATATCTGTGAAACTTGATCTTTCTCGATTAAAGAAAAAAAACTTTCTTTGTAAATTTCCTTCCTTTGTTCATGGCAGACCCTGAGTCAGATTCCAGGTAAATATTTGCTGCTCTGAAAGGTATAGGAGGAAAGAGAGTTAACATCTGAACCATTTTTTAATCTTTTTTCAAGTAAGGATCCATATGACACTTTCTTCCTGTTTGTGGGCCCAGACGTCCTCTTGTAATTCTAGTATCCTGAACATGGAACTGGTTTCTCAGTTCAACTTTTTGAGCTGAACAGATATTGTCTAAAAGAGCTTCCTTCCAAAAACTGATGAAACTTAAAAGAATAACTACTGTATACATGTTGATGAATGGTACATGAGCACTGCTTTAGGAACATAAATTAACAGTCCAAGTTTCTCATGACCACATCAAAGCACACTCTAGGAGGGAAAGAGGCTTTTCTCTTGTGTGGAGACTGGAATGGTTTAGTGCTTTTGGACTCTGAAAACTCATAGCTGAGGCTTTCATTCTGCTAATATTCCTTGAAATTTTGTTCAGCAGGGTTTTCTCTTGTGAAGAGTGGAAGGATGCAGCACAGTAGAGTTTTACTCTGCAGTAATACAGAAACCCTTGACTTACAGACTTGGCTTTCCAGCTTTTGACGTGCCAGAACCTTGCTGCGCTTTATGGCGTGGTGCTCAGTCCCCACTGGCAGTAAGGCTTGCCCCATGTAGCCCCTCTGTGGGCTGTACTTGAGCTGTACTTGGCTTAAATAATTGATATGTTGTATTTTGACAGAAAATGTTTATTTGAAATTACTTTTTCACAATTAAAATGCTGTGTAAGTGCTGTGAGGAAGTAGGTACTTAGAGAGTTCACTTGATACATGGCATGATGGGAAATTGTGAAAATTGTAATGCTGTATTAGTCTAGAATAATACTATGCAAGTAGATTGGTAAACTCAAATGGTAGAAATAGAATTCTGTCTGCTTCCTCTTAGGAGTATGTTATGTTTCCCAAAAATTTCAAGGACAGTAAATCTTGATGCAATTTGATTTGCCTTGACACGTTTTTGAGCAAGAGGAAAAAAAGACTTTTTAATTTATTAATATGGATTAAGGCATTTTGTTTGAGTGGTTTTATTCCTCCTAGCATCACATTCTATATGAGTTCTGCATTTTGATTCTAAACCAGTCATATTTCTACTGACACGGTGTTTGCTAACATGGTTTTTTCCCCCAGAGCTGTCAGTTTTTGTCTGTAGGAAGGTTGAAGACCTTTTGCCTTTGAATAAATTTAAGAGATGGAACAACTGAAAAATTCTTTAAATCCATCTATATCATGTCTTTTGCCAGTTGAGTGGGTCTGTATGTCTTTAAAACCATCAGATGCTTCAAAGTCTGTCTGATTTTCCGATACATGTGATATTGAGAACTTGTGTTGCTGGAATTACAGCAGGGAAAATGAGGCTCATTTTGCTTGTTTGGCTACAGCATTGCTACAGTAATTTTTGACGTGTATAGTGACTACTGGTCATGTACTTAAGAAATAACTTTTATTTTTATCTTTTAGTCTCCCACAAAAGCAGTGTATAATGCTAGACACTGGAACCAGCCAGAATCAGAGGCTCTGCCAGCACCACCAGCTTTGAAAACTCCCAGTGTCCCAGTAAGTAGACTGTTAGTTTTTTCTCAAGTTTACTAAATCTCCTTTCAAGATTCACTGATTTTTTTTTTTTTTTTTCCTAAAACCCCAGTTCTTGCTATCTGGTAATGTCACAGTAATTCAGAATGAAGTCCAGTTTGTGATGTGAGCCATTGGAATTTGATAGAAAAGAAATTGTCAGTGGAAATACTACATAGTAGGATCTTTCATACTACTTCAATATAGTTACAAAAAAATACTTCAAGTTATGTTCCCTAATCTACTGAAGTTAAGCTTTCTAGCAGTGGACTCCATTTCATTTTCTGAGAGAAGTCCCAGGATTAACTTAGTAATGACCACAGAAGTCGGCAAATTACTGATGAAAAAGGAAGAACTAGGAAAGAGCTATTTCATTTATTTTTCCTTTCTGATGGAGTAATGCTGATTGCTGACTTGTGTCTTTAGATGCTATGAAAGAAACACCATTTTCTGTGTACAGTCAGAAATGCTAATACAAACATATTGGACATAAGCATGTCTACAAAAAGTAGACCAGGGCTGAAAACAATTCTTGAAGTTGTTTGTTCAAAAGTCAGTCGCTGTTTTGAGACTCAAAGTAATTGTTTTTTAACTCTTGAGATTCTGAGAATCCACGGTCTTCGGCTTATATTTGTAGAAGTTGTTATTGATGATCCTAAGAGAGCACTGAACGTTGTCAATAAACATAATCTGATTTGGTGTCTTGCTGATAGTACTTGCCTGAGAACAGAAAATCAGAACGTGGATATTTTTGCAGTGATAACTCTTCAGCTTTTGTTGTTGTCACCAGTTTGTGGTTGTTTATTTTTGTTTGTTTATTTCTTTTGGTGGTTGTTTGTTTGTTTGTTTTTAATTCTACATCTGTTTGTGGTGTCCTGGTACTTCTTCCTCTTGGATTTGTGGTTGGTTTTGGTTGCCTCCTCACAGTATTTTGAACAGCTTTCATTGGATGTTAACTGCGCTGCCTGGAAAATGCAGATAACTGATTTGGAAATAACCATTTCCACTAGAGTTTGAGGACAGAGCAGAAATTTCAGCCCTGGGTTTTTCCTAAACCCCTTTCTCAATTTAAATTATGTACCTTTGAACTGAACCTTTTCTTGCTTACCAAATGTATGGGTACTGATTTTTGTGAAGTACTCTGATAGCTGACTTAAGGGCAGATTTTGTGTGAGTCTTGTCAGACAGACTTTGAATATGGCTTTTTTAAGCTGGGGAAATGTCTGGATCATTCATTCAGACAGTCACTTCTGTCTTCTGTCAGACTTCCACCTTGTATCTGGAACCATCAGAATATTAATTCAGGAATGTGGTAGGGATGTGGCTGAACACACCACTGAGGGGAATTCGTATCTGCTGCTCATGTTATGATGTACTTCTGAAATTACTTCAGAGGCAGTTTTTAACCGTGATTTACATGTGTGTAAGACTTAAAAGTTACAAGGTAAATGAGCCTTGATCCACATGTTCACTGGTAGTTCCTGCACGTATTATCCTGCCTCTTTAATTTCTGTAGAAATGTGTCACCTGAAGGTTGGGAGAAATCTGTCTCAGATTAGTGGTGAGAAACTCACAGCATGCAAACTGCTTATGCCAAGTACTCTCTTAAGGCCTCTCCAAGCTCCCTTGGAGTTTGCTTTGAAGGGGCAGCCATTAACCAAGACTTGGATGAGATCCTTCAGTGGCTCTCCTGTGTTCACAGACGGATAAGATCAGTCCTGCAGTATGTGCTCTAAACCAGTTTTTCAAGGTGGTTAATTACCATTTTGCCACTGGTGCTTAAGTGAGTGAATACTGAAATGCCACACAGTGCTGGAGGCAGAATGTAAAGAATACTTCAGTAATATAGCAGCTTCTTTTGGCTTTAATTTTAATTTTGACTATCAGTGTACGATGCAAAAGAAGGCTTTCTCTCCAGCTATCCCTAGCAGTAACAGTTCATGCATCTTCTATGCTTCATATTAATTCTATTTTTCAGTCACGCTTTTAAAATATTCTCATTTTTCTGTGTAAGGAAGCTAAGTAAATGATGTTACTGAGAGATTGAGGGTGAGTAAATGCCCACTGGCATTGGCACTTGTACATTTAGAATTTGGCATTTGGAGGTCTTTTTCAATATGCCTTGTTTGCTGTAGTTTGTCTTAAGTTTGTCTTCATATCAGATTTTGTGCTGAAGAAGTAATCTGAAGATAAGCTGCACCTTAGTTTGTAATAGCCTCAGACTAATGCAGCAAAGCAGGCTGAGGGAGAAACCTGCAATACTTGCCTGAGTTGTCTGGAAACCTGTCAGTAGTTATTCTAGACCTAACATCAAGCTCTCTACTCCCTGTAGAACAGGTTTTTCTGTATTCTGTGCTATGGTATGATGTTCCTAAAATATTTAACAGCACAAATGGGGCTAAGAGAATACCAAGAGTGTGCTGTGCCTGTTGGAGGCCTGCTCCGTGCCTGTCGTGGCTCTGTGTGGCACTCGTTGTGCTGCTGCAGGATGATATTGGCAGTGTCCCAGCTCCAGGCCAGGCGGGGTGAGGAGTGTGGGGCCGGAGGGCTCGGGCAGGAGCGCAGTGCCCCGGCGGGCCGGCCCAGAGCGGCTGGCCCCGNGGGCTCAGGCGGGGCTGCCTCAGGGCTGGGCTCGGGCCGCACCCGGGTACTTCCCGAGGGCTCCGTAGGGCAACCGGCGTGGGCATTCCTGGAAGCTCCAGTGCAGAGGGGAAAGAGACTTCAAAGAGCAACAAATGGCTGTCTATGAACACTGAATTTGGTTGGTTTACTTACCCCAAAGCCTAAGGAACCAATATAAAGGACATTTTAGTCTTCTGCTGGTTTTAGTTTCAAGATTCTGCTGGAGCTTTCCTGATAGTTAGGAATGGGGTATTTTGTATTTAAGAGTAGACACATTGTCACACAGCTTAGGTACATCTAGGTAGTGCAAGGAAAGGACTAAACAGTCCCAAAATGTGAGTTTGACAATTGCACACCTGTACTGTTTCCTGATGTATTTAGTGTATGTTTTCATGCTCAAAACATCTGCCCATTTTAGCACTTTCTTATTAATAGGTAAGGCTATCTTCAAAGGAGGCAATTCATAAAGATGATGGAGTTTTTAAGGCTCCTGCACCACCTCCCAAAGTGATAAAAACTGTGACAATACCTACTCAGCCCTATCAAGAGATAGTAACTGCATTGAAATGTAGGAAAGAAGACAAAGAAGTAAGTATTCTTAACAAATTTTTAAGATAAAGAATTGCTAGTAATCCTAACTACTGAAGGAACAGTGTCAAAATGAAGTTTGGCTTTCCTATTAAAAAAAATATTTTTTATCTAAATAGTTGAATGGCCTCTATTAACATCTTAATGTTTCCTTGCACTTAAAACTGAATACATTTTTAAACTGTATTTGTTAAGATTATAATCAATCCCAAGAGCAACTTACTTAGGTCAAAATATTTGTCTTTTCCAGTTATACACTGTTGTTCAGCATGTAAAACACTTCAATGATGTAGTGGAATTTGGTGAAAATCAAGAGTTCACAGATGATATTGAGTACTTGCTAAGTGGATTGAAGAGCAATCAGCCCCTAAACACACGTTGCCTTAGGTAAGACACCTTAATATAAAACACTGAACCTATATTTAAAAGAGATACTGAATTAAATATGCATCAGAGAATTGACCATGCTTTAAAATGTCATTGACATTTACCTTGACATTTACATCTTCTGCTGTGAAGAATAAAATTTGAAAATAATAATGAAGATTGTATCTTTTGAATAATCAAAAGCAGTATGGCTATGAAGTCGAAATAGAAGATTGTGCAGTAAGAGACATCTTGAACACACTTGGTATCCTTGCTGTAAATTAGAAAAGTACCTTCTGATAATTTCGCTTTGTTTAGTGCATCTTATGTATGATATCTGTTCTGGTTTTAATGCAAATTCCATTCTAAAATAAAATCCCTAAGACTGCGAAGTTTGATGAAAATCTAGAACTAAGGTAATAGTGAGATAGTGTTTAACTCCAACTGCCTGTTCTTCATCTTCTGTTGAGAAATAACATAACCGGCACCCACTAGAAGGACTGAGGCCTCAATATTAATTGGAAGCTTCCTTCACTTCTCTTGGATTACTCACTGCAGTCTTGAATATTCAAGTTATGCCTTATTGTGAAGTTAGCAGCAAAAATGTTAGCCTTGCTTTGAAAAAGTTTGTGACTTAAAGCTGGTGTCAAGTGCCTGGACATGAAAACAATTATAATAATATTCAGTATAATAACCATGTAATAATATTTTTCATATACCTGAATTTTCCTCTCTGTTCAGTAAAATTAAAGTAGTAGAGAAGGAAAAACTTGAATCCACAGAGAGAGATGATGGCAGTGCTTTATTTGTGATTTGACTGGCTGAGAAAAAGCTTTCTGTGCCTCTAAGAGAGCTACTTTAAAATTTAGTTGTTCCTCAGAAACTAGCAATGAATATTGTTGCTGCAGTATAAATACAAGAACTCTATAATCCAGTTTGTATATACACTAGGATAAGAATAAATTACTACTATAATGACAGTTTAGGAGTATTTTTCATATGAGTGCTCCTTATTTGCTCGTGTGGCAAACTTACTAAGATTTTAAACTAATTCTTTCCAAATTTATATGATGGAATGTAACTTGTATCAACACAACAAAAATCTTTTCTTTCAGTTAACAAATAAAAAGAAAAGTGTTTTTCCAAAGGAAATCAATGTGTAAGGATAGGAGTAGACGTAAAAGACTCAAACAGATAGGTAAGCTCTGACTGGTGCTGTTGTGAGACAGAAAGACCACTTGCTCTTGTGAACACCTCACTGTGTGGATCTCTTACAGCCAGATTCCTCAGTAGTCATGGAAGACTTGATTGCAGAATCCCTCCCACATCAGTGCACATTTAAAAGCAGAGTATTTTTAGCAGTTGTTATGTTGCACTGTGCTAGAAATGGCAGACAGCTTACTGAGAAAGCTAGGGGGGAAGGCTGCCATTTTTAAAATAAATTCTTATGCTGGCCACTCATTAGACTGATACATTTGTCAGATTTTTTTCTGAATTCTATAGGGTTTCCATTGATCACAAATGCCGCAATAAATATTTTTAAAAAGTTTTATCTATAAGTAATGTTAGGCATGAGTTGTGACTAAGTTAATTAGATAACCATTAGATAGCAATGGAAGCTCACATTTACAGTTTCTGATAATGCCATGGTCCATAATGAGCTCTCCCATGTCTCTCCATCCATGGCACTTTACTTTCAGTTTAACTATTGGAAATTTTTTTTTTAAGAAGCAAATTCAGGGTGCCCTTTAAAATCCTGGGTTTAGCCAAGCTTAAAATAAAGCAGACATAGTTTGGTGCTGGTAAGCAACTTGAATAAAACACTGCTCACCAATCACCGTTCACCAATTGCAAACCTGCCTTCCACAGATTTTAGAAGAAACATTCCAGCAGTTTGCCAGGGTCTGAGGCATGTGGTCAGTTGTATTGAAGACTTGTTTATGTGCTGTTCTTGTTAACTGTGGTCATTTCAGCTGTTCTAACGCAGAGTTAATTTTCTCCAGTGTAATCAGCTTGGCGACCAAGTGCGCCATGCCCAGCTTCCGAATGCATCTGAGAGCACACGGGATGGTAGCCATGGTTTTCAAAACACTGGATGATTCCCAGCACCATCAGGTACGGATCCTGGTTGTGGATTTCATTGAAGTTTGGTGATAACCTGTCTGCTGGGTGGGGGTTTTGTTCAAGATCAAGCATCAGTACAGTGTGTACTGGTGTGTGTGTGTGGGTGTGTGTGTGTGTGTGTGTATGTGTGTATATGTGTGCGTGTATACATACTTATGTATATAGTATTGTGTATGTAGTGGTGCCTCTGGGATCAGTGGCTCCATTTTAGAAAGCATTCATTAGTGACATGAAAAATTAGAGCACCTGTGTTCCTCTGACAAATTCCTTATTCCACTGTTTATGTGCTTCTGGGTTTGGAAATCATTTTTTTAAAAAATAGGGGTTTTGTAAAAATGGATTGTGCTTTGGATTGCTATTTTATATATTCTTTTAAGCTTTTTAAAGAGTTTTATTGTTGTATTTTAAATTCTTTCAAGTACATTTGAGAGGAATCCTTCCTCCTTATATTTAGAGGTGGCCTTAAGTGCTCGTCTCCAGACTTGTTCATATGGGAATTATCACCTCTGCTGTAGCTGTTGAAGGGATTTTTTCATGTCTGGTGCTTGTGTCCTTGAGCACTGCTGTAATTGCAGGTTTAGAATGCCTTGAGCATGTATAATGTTCTGTTGGATTCCAAGAAAGGTAAATTTCAGCTGTTTATGGTAACATGACCTGAGAGTTAAACTGAAGCAGTTTTGTTTTCCTTATCGATGTTACCTCTGTGGGGTATTCCTTGAGGTATTTTTACAAAAGCTGAAAAGATGAGATTTTACTTGAAATGGGTAGTAGATACGTATATCAGTCAGATTTATAATTTTCTGTAATAGCTGTAGAAGAATGACATACAATGCAGAATGCAACTTTGCACCCACAGAAATAGACATTTCAGATACGATATTTGACATCTTACTGTGGGTGGGGGGAAAAAAGCTGTAGTTTTGAGTAACTGATTGAGAGTAATAGCTTATTTTCCATCTCCTTCAAAAATTAGCAATGGCTAACTGTAAAACATAGGCACCAAGTTCAATGAGTTTATTATTTTGTGAGCTGTCAAAATCGTGCCAAGTGATACTAGAAATAAATGAAGTACAGTCACTCTATTTAGGACACTTGCCACCACTGAGTTGCAGGAGATGGGCAGAGGACAGCTACAGTTCCTTGGAAAATGTACAAGCTTGCTGGGTGTATTTTTGGCTGTGTTTTAACAGTTACCATTATTCCTTCATTTTCAAAAGAACTAGCACATACAGTTCAAAAGGAAATTGCGTGCTATTATTAGTGTGCAGTAACAAAAAGCATTGATTATGTTCACTATTTTCAGTGTATTTGATGAAGTGCTCCCTTTTGTCAAAGACAAAAAATTGGTAGTTAATGTTTGAATATAGTTACAGTACATTCTTGGTACAGGTTTTACACTATTGTGAAATTACTAATTTATCAAACTGCTCTTGATGAATGCTAATGGATATGCCCTAAGTACTGACAGTATGTGCTTCAACACAATCATCTCTGGATAAGCACACTGTCTTTCTGTACTACCCTTTCATTCAGTAATTATTTCACTGAAATTTTAATTTTTTTCCAAATGAATCGAAGTTTCTCCACTAAATCTCAGTTCAAAGTAACTCAAGAGTAATAAATCACACTCAACTTTGCATGTGTGGCTCAAATCCCTGTAAGATAAATAAGGACTGAGCTAAAAATGCACAATTATTTGGTTAATATTTTCTTAAAGTATTTTGAAGATGGGGAAACTGCCACAGTGACATTGTTAATGGAAACAAGTAAGAGCTTATACTGCATTCATTGTTCTGATGCAGTGGAATAGACCGAGTGTGTAGGGGACTCTTAACATTTCCTTGAGGAGTATAAAGTAGCAGTTGCATTCTGGCAGTTGGCATTTCTTTAACCAGCAGGGAGAACAAAATAACCAGCTATCTTACTGAGCTATGCCCAAAAATAACCACATGAAAATTACTTGTTCCACCAAGTTTTTCTTGTAGACTTGTGTTTAGCATAAGTTTTTAATTGACTTTGTCTCTTCAGTGGTGCTCTGTAAAGATTTTGAAGTATTATTAATTTTTAAAATAAAAACTATATTTCCATTATAGCTGTCAGTAGTTAAGCACAAAAATGTGGTTTTGTAATGTCTTCAGCATGTGAATAACTTAAAAAAAAGATAAAAGTGCATTATATGTAGTGCTGAACCCTAGAAAATAACCATCTGCTCCCGCAAGCTGGAGTATAAATAGAACAAGCAAGAGAAGACAAGGATGAGAGTGGGTGTAAGTGGTCTGCCATTTCTGGAGTGTATGTTCAAACTAGGATGTTTTCCTGAATTCTGTGGAAGTATGGAGTGCAAATCCATAGTTAGATATGCTATGAAATTTATGTCTAGAGCAAATTCTATTTGTTTTACTTTATCTTCTCTGCATTTATTTGGAAGCAGAATGTGTTTCACATGTCTTGAGGAATAGAATGAGATGGGGGAAGCTCACCCAAAAAACCACTTGTCTGCTGCATTCTGTAAGGGGGGCATTTGGAAGGATTGATTTGGTTCTTGGGGTTTTTTTTTTTTTCTCTTAGGATACTGATGAAAAATTAGTTGTACCAGCAATTTTCCCCTCATTCTGAGCTCAGAACTGTATGTACGGTAGGGCATGAGATAGCTTTCAGGCAGTGTGGCTAATTAAACACTTAGAGAAGATCAGAGCAAAAGGTAGAATTGTTTTATTCAAGATGAAACCAGATGAGGCCTATAGGGACGAGGAGAAACCAGTTCTGGAAAACCTGTGTCACTGGTCTGAAGCTGAAGCAGGTTTGTTCTGTGCTGTGAGCACCGTTCACATTTGAGGTCCTTCCTTTTATATCTTCACTGTTTTCCTGATGCACGTCAGCATGTGGAGGCTCACCGGCCTCAGTCCCTCCTGTGTCCGAGCTGTGGCAGGAGCCTGGCTCTTGTTACATGGGGCCAGTCCGTCCTTTTTGCTTTTCCAGCAGTCCCCCTGCAGCCTAAAACCTCCTGCATCATGGCTTGGGCCCTTCTGATCACATTTAAGTGTCTTGAAAGGTCTGAAGGAAGTGTTGGGAGAGCTGATGCAGAGGGAAGGAGAACCATTACTCCCTTCACAGTGGAAAGCTGGTTGGGTTGAAAGGAAGGGAATCTGGAACAGGCAAGGGCTTGGTACAGAGGTTTGCAGAATGAGTGTGATTGCCCATTCCAGAGTTTGGAGTATCTGTAAAGCATTTCTGAGTAATGATCTAAGAACCGTCTCTGACTTTCTGAAATGCCTGAATAATGGCAGCCCAGATTATAAATTCAGCACTTTCCCTCTGTTAACTGCTGCATACTTTCTAGTTGATAGAAACTCCCTTGGGGCCTTGAGCATTTACTTTTGAACCGGGAAACTCACCTAGATAATGCTGGTCATTAAAAAATAGTTCGTCAGAGATGTTGAAGTCCCACATTGGCTGAACAATGATTAGCTTAACCTGTGGCTTCTCTGGAATGCGTGTACTCCTGTGTCCTGTTTTAATCTCTGCCATTCTGGAAGAACGCAATTCTTCAAGGAACCTGACGTATAGTTTAAGCCAGCAGCAAGTAAATGAAGAGTAAACAATTTCCGTAATTAAAATTATAAAATTACAAGGCTTATTGGAGAAAGTTAATGAAAATTAAGGGTAAACCATGTATACCCTCTGCAGACGAGTCGCATAGATGCTGCCTGCATTACATCTAGCAAGGCTGGAGTAGTGATAAAAAGCTGGGGTAGTGATTTTATAGCTAAGAGTTTGTTGTGGGTTTTTTTAACGACTCTGTCTTCATGTATTCATGAAAGATGTAGATTTGGAAACTCTTGCTTCCTTCCTCCAGTAGTTCATATGCATCTTTGGTCAAATTAAAATCTTTATTCACCTGAGGATTTCCTTGACTCAGACAGGAAGGAGTTTTGACATAGCTTTTGATACACTGTCAGCTGCCCAATCCTGTTTGGGAAATGCTGATACTGCTTAGTATGACCAGGTATGATTATTACGTACTTCTAAAATAAACAGAGCAGATAATGATTGCTTTGGTGGGTGGCTGAACTCTAAACAAGATGTTACTCTGCTATGACACAGAATTCTGCTCTTTCCTGCTGAGCCGTACGACATTTATATTCCAGAATTAGTTTGTTTCCATGTTTAATTTGCCTTATACAGAGACCATTGTGATGGATGCATGCAGCATGTCGGCTCCTGAGGGCTGAGCTCAGTGGGACACACAAACCCCACACACCCCCAGCTCTCAACTCCTCCAGTTATTGCCAGAGGCTTCTGACAGTTTTGTGCCCGGCACACCTCTGTTCCCAGGGAACATTTCTCCTCTTCCCTGTAACTTGGAGCTCTGTGCTCAGTGCGAGGGCTGTACTTAGACACCAGGGGTGGGTAGCTTTGCTTCACTGCTGTCTGTCCCTTCCTGGCAGTCAGCTTCTGCCTTGGCTTTTCTGGATCCTCAGGAAGGTAGAATTTAATTCTTTCTTCAAGAAGAATTAAGTGTTCTTTAGCCAGTCAGATATCCCTCCACACCAGTTCTGTGGAAGATATGAGTAATCAGGCTAATAACATTCACATGTTAAGGACTGATGGGGATGAGGCACATGGGGAAGCTGGTGTATACTCTGGTTACTTCCAAAAAGCACAATTCCCCTGGAAATAAAATGTGTTTATTTTAACTCTGGAGAAGTTTGGATAAACTATTACCTGACAGACCCATTTGGCAGAATCAGAATTTATGTCCCCAGGCACTCCTCTCCTGCAGACATTGTCCCCATGATCTCTGGATTTTCTGGTGCTGTCACCAGTTCATCCCCTCGAACCAGAATGTTCACCTACCTTGCTGTGTACCCTGGGCTTTCTCGCTTTGTTCCCCTGCCATCTGTCTCTTGTGTAACGCTGTGTTACTGGAGTCACTGTTTCTTACTCCGTCTGCAGTGCTGAGTCCCTAAAAACCAGAAATCCCTGCTTTTCCACTGGGGCTTTGTAAACACGCTGAGTGCTTTATGTCTCAGTTCTGTTGGTTAGGAGAACCCATTAGTAACTTGCTAGAAGGAATCTCCATTCAGCAGTGATTGCTCATGCGAGTGCTAAGACTGGGACCTGTCAGGCATTTTCTTTTACAAATCTTCAGTTTGTTTATTAAAAATGGTAAAAGGTCTGCCTAGAATGATTAGGAAAAGCTAACTGGTTTTTTTCTTTCTCTCCCATCCCAAGAATTTGTCCCTTTGTACAGCAGCTCTAATGTACATCCTGAGTAGAGATCGCTTGAACATGGATTTAGACAGAGCTAGTCTAGATCTGATGATACGGCTTCTGGAATTGGAACAAGATGCGTCCTCTGCCAAGCTGCTGAATGAAAAAGACATGAATAAAATCAAGGAAAAAATTCGGAGACTGTGTGAAACTGTTCACAACAAACATCTTGATCTCGAAAACATCACGGTGGGTAACATGCTTTTATTGGAAAGCCTTGGCAGTTGCGGAAGGCATAATAAAATGGAACTTGCAAACATCATCCTTTATGTCATGTCCCCAGCAAAGGGTTCCTGGTGTTTTATCTACCTTCAATGTATACCTGACTGCACTGCGAGTGTTTTCTTCTTGAAATTTGAAATTTCCTTTTTCAGAGGTTGTTAGTAGGATCAAGTTAGGATGTTCTACAGCTGTCTGAGCCTGCATTTGCCCCTGCTAAGGGTAGCTGGTTACAGGGAGCAGTTGCAAACAAGTAAATAACTGTATGTTTGAAAACCACATGTAGGTTTATTTGACTCCATTTCCTTGCCTAAATTTTGTAAGTACTTTCACAAACAAGTAGGGGTTTGTGCATGGGAATAAGAGTATTGTGTACTAAATTCAAAATGTGGTGCAGGTTTTCCCATTATATAAAAAAAAAATATTCTGCAGAAAGTGATTTTTCCCTGCCCAAAGTGTGGTGGCAGTTCTGTTGCTTACCATGAGTGTGGATGAGTTTTTTTCCTTCCTATCTCAAGCGTACTTGCTCTTTATGTAAATACCTTCATCTGCACCAGAGCAAACTGGTTCTGTTTTAAAATAAATTTGGCCCTGGTTTGATGCTAGCATCAAGCTGGCTTAGAAAATAAAAAGGATAAGTTGCAAGGCTTTTTAGAAGAGTGTATTTAAAGAATTGATTGACAGATTGATTAGATGAGTGGCCATAAATGACAAAAATAAGTGTCTTTGCTTTTGCCGTATTTCAGTATAGTGGATGTTAGTATGATCTTAATTTTTTACATCCTGTAATACATTCTTTTTTCCATTTTTTGTATAATGCTTATACCCAACGGGAGAAGCTTCTGATTTATTGCTTATGAAGTGAGCTTTTCAGAGCTCTGTCTTTGCAAGTAATGCTCCAACTCCTGGCAGTAATCTGCAGTCAGGATTGTGTTCCATATTCAGTTAGACTAAAAGATGATGTGCCTTGTTGAGCCGGCACTTTCTTTTGTAGCTTTTGGGACTTTTGTGTCAGTTTAAGAAGAGTTTTGTTGGGTGTTTTCCCTCCAAATTCTGGCTATGGAACAGAGAGCTGAGTTGGTACGAAGAGTCAGTATTCTGTAGCTTTAGCAAGAGCTGAATTTTGGGTGAGGAAGATCATATCCATGACATCATTGTTAACTTTGGTAACCAAATCGTGGTGCCAGTGTGTTACAAATTTCAATTTTAGGCTTGTTTCCTACAAACATATGAAAGGTGCAGGTGAGGAGCTTGAATTAACTTTCTGGCCTTGGAAATCTGCAAAGGAAGAATGAACTTGGGATTGTATTCTGCACTTTCAGTTTAGTCTGAAAATACCACCACAGAATGCAATTTGTTCTCTAGGTGGTGATCAGCTAGGATTTGGTATAATCAGAGTCCTCTTTCAGTGCTGTTTTGGCACTGAAGGCAGCTCACATAGCAGAGTTTGTCGGTGCCAGGGTATCTCTTGCACTATACAATGTAAGACAGCTCCCTTTATTAAGCATGGAACAGCTGGTGCAGGTTCCTCATTGCTAAAGCATCCAGCCACAAAGACCAGTGTCTCCTGCTTGAGCTTTTCTCATATTCATAATCTGATCTAGCCTGTTGCTTTTTCATGAACTGTAATTCTGTTCTTGTGTTTTCTTAGACATGGGTTTTAAAAGGAGAGGATATATCAAAAGGGACTCTGTCTTGTGAGTAAGTTGTTCATGAGTGAAGAGCATTAATATCCTAGGCCATCAGTTTCAGCTGTTTTATCTGAGGGTTTTTCCCTGAGGCAGCTCTATTTCTTAAATTTATTTTGAGCTGTTTCTGAAAATGCATTGAATATTGTAGTACCTCACAGATGGAAACTGGTTTCCTTCCAGCTGCACCATCTAGAAGCAGAGACTGTATAGTATTTAGAGAATATTTGCGAGCCAAATGAGATGATTAGGTTCTCTTCCAGTTTAAAATAGTAGCAATGGTAAGTTGAGACAATAATGAACTTCATATGTTGAAGATCAAGCTGCTTTCATGTAGATCCCTGTCATGAGATACAATAAGTAATCTGTGTTTTGTACCAGATGACAGGCAGTAAATGCAAACAAAAATGCAAATCTTTTGGGGGTGAAGAAAAGCTCTGAGCTTTTTCAGACTCAGACATACCCAGTGAGAAACAGGAGGATTGCAGCAGATGCTTTTATACCTCCAGTTTGTGCCCAAGCAGTCACACCTTTGCTTTTTTGAATCGTACACAGATCAGGCGAAGGTGATCCCTTTGCCTCCCGCTTTCCACAGACAGCGCTGTGTGTCTGTCTAGAAATTAGGCTGGACTAAGTTCTGAATATTCAAAGGCTCTGTTTTCTTTAATGTTAAAAGATAAACTCAGAAACTGAAAAGGAGGTGTGTGCCGGCTGAATTTGTTCTGGGCTCGTTGTGCTGGATTAGAAATTAAAACCTGGCCTCCACCTCAGCAAATGGACCTCACCTGTCAGTGAGCACAGCCCTCTGGAGCTCATGCCTTTGCAGCTACCTCCTCCCTGTTGCGTCATAACAAAAACCTTCAGGAGTGACTTCTCCTTGCAGGTGGTGAAAGAGGTTATTCTGGTTTTCACTCTCAGCATAAGGCTGAAAGCTTAAGGGGACCATCTTTTGAGCCTTTCGTGTTAAAATTTTGTAGTAATTGACAAAAAAAATTGAATATAGTGGATTACTTTCCTCAAAAGCAAAAGGGTTACAAGGTTTCATTGCTTTCATTTAAAAAAAAAAAAAGAAAATTAATGTTCTTATTAAGTATTTACTAAGATTATGTTCTTCTGGAGTTTTTTCAAGTCTTACTGCCCTCTAGCAGAAAACTAATCACTGTATTTTAAATATGGTGTGGCCTTAGAGCTTTTGTGCTGAAGGTATTTAGGAAGTTAACTAACCTATTGTAGATTTGCTGCAGTTTGTGTTCTCTTGAGCCCCACAACACTTTGCTGACCCAAGGATGTTCCC
>WEIT01007336.1:7168-29933 GCA_013389985.1 Dryoscopus gambensis
GCTCGACAAAACAGACAAAAAGTAATCCAACAACAGCCCTCGACCACACAAAGCTCACCCCTCTCACTTCAACAACCACCCAAAAAGCCCGCCCCCGTGCCACGAGGTCCCCTTTTTATATCCCAGTCCAATCTCCCAAAAGTCTTGGTCCCAAGTATCCGCTTCCTGTTTGCTCATCCTTTCCAAGGCTCCATGGGACATGTAGTTCTCCCTCCTTAGGCGGCTACTGGGTCTGTGCTTTGGTGTCGTGTCTCCTTTCTGCCTGCTGTCCGTCTCTCTTGTAGTTCCATGAAATACATAGTCCTCCTCTGGGGCAGCAGCCAAACCTGTATATTGCTTAGACATACTCAAACACTTTATTAGTTAACATATTTTGCATTGAACTGAATCCTTTTTAATGTTTATAACAATCAGGAAATCCAAGGTTTTGTCTGATTGTGGGAAGGGTGGAAGTTGGGAGGAGGAGGAACGTTTCGGAGAGTTTTCATTTCTGTTTCCTATGTGTTTCTTTCCTTTAATATAGATTATTAAAGTTTTTTTCTTATTCCTAAGTCTGAGCCGGCTCTGCTCTGTTCCTAATCACATCTCACAACCATTATTAGTAAAAAATATATTTTCATGGGGCACTGGCATTGTGTCCAGTGTCTAACCATGACATAGAGCCAAATACTACAGAACTATCAAAGTTGTTATCAAAATCTGTTTTACTGCAATGCTTCAATAAAATGTGTCAATCCATGCAACCTGTGAGTATCCTTCTGAGGACAGAATATGGTCCTAAGACTACGTATGCGTCTAGGGTTTAGATGTCACAAAGTATTTGAGTTTCTTATTACACTGGGTGTAATCATATCCTCTTGATGTGTGTGCATGTGGACATATAGTTTACATTTACTGGGGAAGAGAGTATACTCTCCTTGCTGCACACATTTGGTTGTTGGTATGTTAATGGAAGCCTTTGTATAAATTGAGTGGAAAATATGAGTCACAGTTTCCTTTCTTTCTCTGTATATACCCTGTACAATAGTAAGGAAGGCATATTACTATTTAATAGAGTGCTCTTCAGAATCAACATTCCTTAACATATGGCTTCTTCCTGTCCTTGCTGCAGTGTAAATTACTTTATCAGATTATCAGAGGGAGGATGGAGGAAATAAATTAGTAATGAAACAGTTAAGCAGTGACTTCTGATGTGTTATTCTCTTACTATGTCTGTAAAATGCAGGAAGTTGTAGTCCCCATTCTATAACACCATATCCAACAACACTTGTTGGACCTCTAATTTAGCCTAGAAAAGGGTGAAGAAAAGCTCTCTGCCTTTGTAAAATGCTTTATTATTTAGTCTCAACTGACTTTTATACCACAGGTGGTGATCTTGTAGGTGTCAAGGTATATTTCAGATATGTATAGATGTTAGCATTTGTGCTGGTGACCTAGAGACTCTTCTTTCTTTATCACCTGAACGGTGTTAGTACACCACATAAAAATCACCATAATTAAAACATGGTGCTCAATGAGTGTGTAAAGAAGCAAAGAACAAAAAGTATCCTTGTAAAAAACATTATTCAAATTACTCCTTTTAGGACTAAACCAAATTCTTCTTCCAGCTCTGTGCATCAGGATGAGCTGCAATCTGTGTGGAAAACCATATGCAGGAGTTGAGCAGAACCTGAAGCATCTGTGAAGCTCAGGCTCACTGTCTTTGATGCTCAATTTCTGGCAGAAAAAAAATCAGTCAAAAATACTGGGTTGTATGCTAATGAAAAATATTTTACAATGCGTCTGGAGCTAGATCCATTAGAGACTCTCTCCTCAGCTTGTTACTTAGAGTTTAAATCATCATTAACATTGTAGGAAACATATCTTATTTTTCCTGAGAAAAGCTTAACCTGAGGTGGCACAAATACGGTTACTGAGGCAGTGTCATCTATCCAATCCTCACGTGCAAGAAGGTTAAAGTTAGGGCCAAAGCCACAGTGATTATTTCCACTAGATGGTACATGAAGGAAGAGGCTTCCTGTGTATCTGTGTTCTCATTCCTCATTTTCATTTAGAAAACTAGTATCTATCAAGTCACAAAAGAATGTAACTGGTACATTGGTACTGCCGTACTTCCGCCTGAATCAATCAGCTGGTTTAAGGCCTGGACAGAGATGTCTGTGACAGAGTTTTCCATCATAAACAGAATCTTTTTTTGGTAATGACAAGGCCATAAACAGAGCAAAAAACATGAAGGAACTTATCTTTCCACTTTCTGTGCTTTGCTTGTCACTAGGGTAAGTGCAGCTTTCATCTGCAGTTGGCGTTCTGGTGAATGCTAAAGTTATTCTCTCTCTCGCTTCTGTCTTGAAACATGCTTACTGAAGGGGAAACAAGAACCCGACCCAAAAAAGCCTATATAACTGCATACAGAATGCAGACATAAAAAATATGTAGTGTAAGTAAACATAAGATGGGATTTGCGGGGGTTTGTTGATGTAGCAGTAACAGCTACAATTAGTCTTTCACTATTTTTACTGTTCATACATAAGTTTTATCATTAATTGGAAATGCTTTTTAGACATCAATAATTTTAAACCAGATTGTAGGTTCTTTATGCTTAGTGTTGAATAGGAAGTCATTCAGTTGAATGATTTTATTGAATGTGCTTTTGAGAAGTAGAGGCTTGGAAACAGACTTGAGAAAATAGTAACAGACATAAAATAAATAATCATCTTCATCATGCAATATTGATGTCTTTCAAAGGAGCTTATTTTACAACAGAACATGTGTTTTTTAAAATTGGCTCATTTTTGTGTTTGTTTGTTTGTTTGTTTTTTGGTGTTTCTTTTTTTTTTTTTTTTGGCTAAAAAGTGCAACTGAACACTAGATAGGCAATGTTTAGAGGTTGAGTGGGGGGAGTTTTGCCAACAGAAAAGGACACTTCAGTATATAGATACTTTCCATAAAGTAAAAAACCCTTCATATCACCAAGGAGCATGCCAAGGAGAAATAAAGCTGTGATCATGGAAAGTGCTGTGCTGTAGTTCTATATAATATCAAGCAGGAGAGATCTGTTTTGCACATTCATGGCAAATTTCCCCTAACAGCTACAAAAAAACTTAGTTCTTTCATCAGGGGGTTAAAGAAGGACTTGTCTTCCTGTTCTGTTAAGAGAAGTTTTATCCACGCTTAGTTGTTCAGGGAAATACATCACAGGAAAGAGATTATTCACAGTTGTCCGATACTTCTATTACACTTCCTTTTAAAAATTTGTCTTTCTGTTTTCTCTGTTCATCCAGTGTTAAGAAAATACAGAACTTCAAGTGTCATCTTGTGAACTCATTTATTTTTCCTGTCTTGCTGAGCCATTTTTTATTCATAGGTAAACTTGTGAAATCATTTGACTGAAAGAAATGGGACATTTTTCGATTAATGTGGTCATCAACCAAGAAACAAAGTTCATTGTGCATCTTGACTAAATGCTGTAGTCTCGAGTTTTGACTTATTTTAGATATATGGTTATCTTAAAGCATAGCCTGACTAAAGGATATTTGTGGAGAGTGCTGTCTGGCATTTTGGATATGCCTTCAGCCCCAATAATTGATGAGAAGACTTTCTCCACAAGAGTGTCTGACAGTTGATAAAGCAGAACTTTAGAAGAAGATATTTTTAGTAATTAACAGATGTCCTTTGCTGCATCAGTTGCCATTTCCTTTAAAAAAAAAAGGGGAAAAAAGGTGGAAAATTATAATTTATTTTCAGGTATAGACTTTCAGGAGTAATTTCTCACAGGGAGCAGGAGTAATCCCTTACAGAAGTTAAGATTCAAGGGCAATAGTACCTACCTAACAATTCAGAGAAACTGATTGCAATGTTGTAATGAGCTGAGAAATGAACCAGTTCCAAGTATTTCTTTTTGTTAAAAAAGTACTGGTTTTATTTTGATACTGAGGATCAACTGAGACAAGGGAAGTGGGAAAGCTGAGAGAGTGAATCCTGATAGCTGAATGGGGCCAGCAGGTTGCTCAAATGGAACTGTGAAGGAATCCTTTTTGCCACCAATACTTTATTTTAGAAAAATGTTTCTGGCCCAGCTGTTACCATGAGAGCTGTACAGCTTTATGTATATACAGCCTTTGATGGAATTGAGAAAATGAGCACTCAGGAGAGATTCTATAATCACTGTGAATAATTGTTATTTAAAAGATTCTCTATTACAAGAATTTTTATTGCTGTCTGTTTCTTCTCACGGGACCTGAAGTGAACCTAAGTATATTTTATTCTAATATGCTTTGTGAGTTTTAATACATGAGATTTGATTTTGCCATTTTTAAATTTTTGGTTAGAAATATTAAATACACAACTATAAAGCAAACAGAAAAATGAGTGAATGAAAAGCTTGAAGTGATGGTTGATTTGAGACCTTACATAATTCTTTGTTCTGCTTTGTTTTGGGTTTTTTTCACTGACTTACTGACATGATGTATGGATTCAAGTTAATTATTCTTGTTTTGATAGCTCGAATAGGGTTTTACTGATCCAGTGCAACAGTGATACTGCTCCCCCTACAAAAATTAAACAAACAACCCCGCCAAAGACAGACACATACAGAAAACCCAAACAATCCCTGCCACACCCCAATCAATCAAACAAGAAAAAGCCCTACAACACAAAAATCATCAGGAAAAAAAACCCAAACCAGCCTCTCTGTAGTAGCCCTCTGTATAACACTTTGTCTTTCCTGGTGTAAGAGGTGGGATAGTGATAAACAGGGTGGCTTGGACGCTGAAAGAGCAGCACAGAGAGCTTTCTGGGCTGTCACTAGGCATTAAGCTAAGCTCTCCTGCTGGAAGTGGGCAGGATGCCTGCCTTTCCACTGGCTGCCGGGCTGATGGGATAGTGGCAGCAGAGCTACTTTCCACAGGTGGTGGGAGGGTATGTCTCTGAAGTCCCCACCCTCGGCTGGCAGTTTTTGCTGTCCAAAAGAGAAAGAGAAACAGTACAATTCATGTTCTGCTGAAGATGATTGTCATTTTTCTTGCTTCTCTCTTTTGCTCACTGTCTGCCAAGCTGCCTGGACCCAATCCAGTGTTTAATGAGCTGTAATGGGATGGAGCTTCTTAGCCTGGCTTTTTCCTTTTGCAGCTCTTTGGAGTGTTTACGTGGGAAACTATCTGCTCTGACAAAGTCCTTAGATCAGGAAGGGTCAACAGACAACTGCTGAGGCCAGCCTGTCTTGGAGCCTCGTGGGGAACCACTCTTGAGCTGTCTAGCTTCTCTTGACCACAGAAAAATTCTGAGAAATTAAGAAAAACACTGTCAACACATCACTGCTCAATGGCAATTGTATCTGAAGGTCTGTGCTTTGCTGCAGTCACTCAGACTTACACAGTGTCAAAAAGTCTGTGTAACGAAACTTAGAACTATTGAAGCAGTGGGTTAATTGTTTCCAGAACCCAGATGGCAAACCATCTCAGCTGTAGACTCTTTTTGACGGCATTCTCTTTGCAGTGGGTGAACGGTACAAAAAGAAATTGCAGTAATTGCTAAACCACCCATTCTCTCTGAAGAGAATGGTTAGAAGAATTGTATTTGGGAGGAGTACAGGGAGGTAAAAGGTGATGGGAGATTATGACCAAGAAATGTGGAATGAAGTTCTGTTAATGAATGGCTATCAAGGCTTTTTGGTGTGGTTGGAAGGCAATGAAGGTACAGGTACTTCCCTGCGGTTCACCTTGTGACAAAGCTGGTGGAAAATAATTGGGAATCTGCTGCTAGTTGCCTGTATTAGTTTTGAAGGTGTAGTTAACAGTCATAGCCAGTGTTGTGACAACTAAAGATATTGAAGTAGCACATCTGACAAAAGATTGATGTTGAAGGACAGTCCTCAATGATCAGGTATGAATGCAAGTAAGGACTGGAATAAAAGAAGTCTTCTTGCCAGAGGAGTATTCTGTGCATCTTGAAAAATTGCATTTGTAGCATATTCACATCATTTGCTCCTTAAAATCTTATTTTAAAATTAATCTCTTTTAACCTATAATTTGATGTTCCAGTTAGTCTTTAAGTAACTTTTCAGTTCCAAAGTTTAATTATTATCAGGAAAACATAAAACAAACTGAAATCTTGTAGATAATGCTGTCTGGAAAACAAAACTGTCTTATACAGCATCTGGAATGATCTGTTCCCTCAAATTTATATGTGGAACAGAGTATAAATCAAAACTATACAGAATTTTTCAGCACAGCCAAACCAAAAAACCTGTAACAGAAAAGCTACCTGAATTCATCATGAGGTGCTAAAATCAAAGAAAGGTTTTATGGAAGAATTCTGTCTGAAAAAATAGAGAGTTAAGGATCAAAATGCTGCAAAACTTGAGTGTTTTCTTCAGCCTAATTAGGTTGCCGTTTCAGTGACTGAGCTATAATTCCTTGTTTAATGTAATGACATAAGAAAGGAAGAGGATTATGAATGCAAGTTGAAAATATCTTTTCAGTAACGTTATTACCTTGTCAAGCAGTAGACTGTATTTATCACACTTTCTCCTTAGAAATATTATCTGGGTGCTGAAAGGTACTGACTTAAAATTTTGCAGAAACAGACTTGACTTAGCACTCTAATTAGGATGAGTTGTAGCTAATTTTGTGAATAGGGAAAATTACTAAAAATACATTTCCAGCTGAAATTAGTTTTCTGAAAAATATAATTATTTCTTTGATGCTTGTCTTTATTTTGTAGAGGAGCGACTTGTTAATACATTTGCTAGTTAATTTTGTCACTTAAATTGTTAGCAACTTTACCATCCGAGTGTGGCCTGGTATTTGTGGTTTTTCGTTCTTTTTCAGAAAGTAAGCAAGGAAAGATATGCAGACTGGTTTTGCTTTTTTTAATTGTTTCTGTGAGAGCAAATTTTTATTAGCTAATGGAAAGATTCTGAGCATTTTTTTTTTTGGTATTTAGTAAACATTTAGAGTTCTCATCCCATTGGAAACTGAAAGACATTAATGAAATGTAATGTGACAACTTAATGAGGCAGTATCTACTTCACCTGCTAGTCATTTCTTTCCCCATAAAAAACACTGGTAAGTCTCCGACTTGATTCATTTTTTGACAGCAAGCTTTATTCACCTTATTATTCTGTTGGCAGCATTTGCTTGAAAATATCAGAGAAAAGAAAGAATTGAGTATTATTTATGCAAAGTTTTTTAAGGAAAAATACTTGGCAGAAGGCTTTGCTTATTTTTTAATTTTTTTAAGCTCTTCACTAACAGAGTTTGAGCATCAGAAAGACAAGATTTTTTGGTATGCTTCACATGAAGGCTGGAACAGGAATTAAGTCCTGACTTGTATTACCTTTGAGGTAGAATTGTGTTGGTATGAATCCTGGATTTGGTTTGGGTTTTTTCTTTTTTTTGATGTGTAATGTAATCAAAAGTCTGTAAAGTAGCATTTATAATTTCTAAATTACATGATTAATTCCTTCACTCCGCAGCAGAGAAACCATTAGTTCCCAAGCACGTTCCATAATGTTATCAGTCATGGGACTCTCTATATATTGATAAAGCATGAGGTTTTGTTTGGTTTCCAGATACTTAATACTTAGTTGGAATGTAACACACTGTAGGCATCAAACAAAGCATATGTTCCTGTACCTTTCCTGCACAATATGACTTCTGCAATGTCTGGAGGTGATTAAGAACATGGAAAACAAGTTCTCATGAATATGACCACATCTGTATTTCTAACCAAATTCTCCTATGGGGTTTGAAATTCCAGCATTCTGAGCTCCTCAGAAACCCTTTCAGTAACTGAAGGATTTTTCAGAGCAATATTTAATGGGTTGTGTTTAAAGAAAACATCATGTATTGTGGCAAAACAGAAGGGGAATAGTGTCTCAGTCATCAGCTACAGGAGCATTTCATGCTTCCTTCCTCAGTAATATCACTGGTGATTTGAACTGCGGTTTTCCTTTGAGCAGATATAACCAATTGCTTGATCTTTCTTCTTCTTCTTTTTTTTTTTTTTTATTTTTCCAAAGGGCTAAGATTAAATAATTTTTGAGTCCAAGTTCTCTTCATTTGTCTAGTGTATCTTAATGTGTGACACTCAGGTCAAGTGGAAGATCAGCTTCTATCAAGGAATTAATTGCACTGTGAGACAGTGTTACAGTGATTAAATAGTACTGTAGGTTCCTTCTATTTCTGCTCTGGAGTATGTGTGCAAAATAAATCTCTGCTTTGATTTAGTATTTTTATTTCCTTGTAGTCATAAGAGCTCCTGAATGTGCTGCAAATATAAGGAGTTTAGGTTACATCAGTCCTGAGTGGCCAAATACTCTCTTGGTACTGCTCACAGAGAAAAACAACAGCTTGTTTGTCATGAGTTATGTACTCTGATGGCTCTGACATGGAACGCCGGTGTTCTGCAGTGCCACAAAACTGACAGTCAAGTTCCAACATGGAATTCTGCTTTTTTCTACCGGTTTTCTGCTATTAATATTACCTACATTTCTTTTGAGTTTTCAGTGAAAACTAGGTAGCCAAATAAGCTTATATCAGAATATGCAAAGAAAGAACGGCCCCTTGAGGTACCGTGGATTTTCTGTGTGGATCCAGCTCTACCATTTCAATGGGTGACAGAGCACATTGTCCCACATGGAACCCCTTACAGTGGGTAAGAGATTAATGTGCAACTTCTGTGACTCTTCTGAACGCCAAGGTACTGGTATAAATTCAAGACTGGACTAAATTTTTCTTGTGGTAGTTTAATGCTGTTAACATTAAAAGGATTGTTTTGAATTAATTTCCTTATACTGGTGTATAAAGGAGAACCATATGAGACTGCATATCTGTCAGACTTTATTACAAGGGCCTGGATGTGCCCTGAAACATTCCTTTTAAATGTGAGACTGGAGCTTCTGAGACTATTATTGGTCTTCACTGGTCTTTGATAACAGTACTTCTAAAGAGTTTGTTGAAGGAAACAGTACATATTTTGTAGTATTTAATAGTACAAGAGGTTAGGTTTCATGTCATTTATTTGAAAAAAATTGTAGCACCTTCAGCATACATTTCCAATAAGATGAGACACAAAGAGCTGCTGGTTATGAATTTTTCACTAGGGAGAGAAAAGAAAACTCTATCCGGTAGCTCAGTCAGCCTGGTGTGCATGCAGGGAAGGCCCAGGAGAAGTAGAAAGACACAGCCAGATGTCAGCTTGGTGGGGAAATTTTTATCCATTTCTGTTCAGGTTATGGGCTGTTTCATGAGAGAATGAATGGTAAACATATGGAATAAATTTCGGGGAAGTTATTTTGAAGCTAAAAGCATAAATGAAGTCAAAAGACACCTAGATGTCTTTCTAGAGAAAGGCAGCATTGAGGGATGTTGTGAGAAAACGGGATGGCTGAGTGAGCACCATCCCAAAGTAAGGAGATACTGAAGGCCAGATGGCCTTTTAATCCTAGTGTTTCTGTGTCTTTTTTTTTTTTTTAATTCCTTGAATACTTGTGTTCTGAAGTCTCCATCTCCAGCCTGGTTCTAGGGAATTGAAGTTAAAAGATGGGTATTGTAGTGTTGTTGGTTTGGTAACAACTGTATTGCTATGGACAACAGGGTAGAGAGCATTTCGCTACTGGTTTACATTTTTATGGTCTGTTGAGATGTCATGAGCTGTGATATTAGTTTCAAAATATGACAAAACTGACAAGTTAACTGAGACTAAGGTTATTGTCCTTGGGCAACTGAAAGGAATTGTCCTTCACAAATAGAATACCATTCCACATTGGGCAGAGTGGTGTAGGGAAGACTGTGCTGTATGGGATGGTTAACAAGAATGCTCAGTATGGTGATAGATTTATTACTCGAGGAGACAGTAGTGCACTATTTTAAAAAGCTCTTCTCAGTGTTATATTGGTCCGTTTCAAACGCTACTTATTTACATATTCCATCTCTTTCTTTGTGAGCTTCACATAAAATGCTATTTTGGTCTCGTCCTACTCTGTTGAATATAACTAAAAATAAACTTTCCTATCAATGTAGTTTGCTCCTGTCTGAGATCATCCAGGTCTTACATCTAAATTGTGCTTTGTTATAAATGTGATATGGTACAAATGAAGCAAAATGAAATATTCTCCTTTCCTGCTTGGGGACCATCTCTCCATGGTGCTGTATGCTTCATGACTTAACTTTCAGTAAAATCGTAGGGGGCTTAGTTTGGAATTAGCGCTCTCACATTCTTATGCTCTCTGCAGAACCAACGAATTGATTTAGTTGTAGCTAAGTGAAAAAAGCTTCTTCTCGTTAAGTGTTACAATTATACAGTGTTCTGTAGCGGGATTCTTGCATAAAAATTGTAGAAAAAATATGGTTTTTTTGACTAGAGCAAGGGTTATTAAAATCTGAACAGTTCATTGTTGCTCCAATGTGTCTGGTTTTATTTTTTTTCTACCAGAAGCCTCTCTTGAGTTGCAGTATTTACATTCAGAGCCTTTGCTCACAAATGAAGACTCCCCGTCGTAGGTGATCCTGTCCTTGTCTGACTGTGCTTTTACCCTGGGAAGTATGAAATAAGAGCCTTAGTACAATCAGTACGAATAAATACACTTAGCGTGCATTGAAAAATCAGGAAATTTTTGTTTACACTTAAGTGCTAAAAGATCTCACTGTGTAATTGTTTTGAAATAGAGTGAAGAAAACTTTATGTTCATGTGGACTACTGTATCTGGCCTCTTCTCCCATCTGGCCTTCCTTTCTTCAGCCTCATACCCTCCAAGGGCCTTGCATGGTTGCTTTCCTTGCATGTAATCTGGCCCTTGAGCTTTATTATTTTAAATTATTCTTCACTTACGCAAGTCAAAATCTGGAATTCCACTTCCAGATGTTTTAGATCAAGAATGAGAGATAGGAATAACTTCCTAAAATTCAAGGGTGATTGTGTGAGATCTGAAAAGAGAGATTGGTGACAGTGGAAAAAAGCCAGCATCTCACTGCTTTGTGAGCTGAAGCATCTAATTGTAACTAGAGGGGAAAAGTAAGTTAGGTGTCAAAATGTGTTTAGCATTTCTTTTTGCGGGTACTAAGGCAGCAATAAAAGATGTAGTCTTACATGATGATGGGAGAATCAGGAGTAGCATTTGGTGTTTGTTGACTAAAGAAAATAGGATTTGAATGTAAATACCTCCCTAGAAGGAGACACTAATTATGTGTCTCCTTGGAAGAGGAGTTCAGAAAAGCTTTGTTAATTGTTTGAGTGCTGTTCATGCCAGAATCAGCCATTTAAGCCATTATTACCTTTCCCTCGCTGGAAAAGCACTCCAAAACTCCTGATGAAATTACTCATTTACTGAAGGTGCTTAGAGGCTGCTTGTAGCCTGCTGAGGTCATTTATGCAGCCAGTGGTGGCGTAATGTTTGGGGATGCTGAAGGCACATAATCTGATCATGGACAGTGGGAGGGAGGGTCAGATTCCCTCTCTTTCCCTGGAGGAGGTGTCAGCTGGGAGAAGGTTGCTGAAGGTCCAGTTGATTTGCTTCTCAAACCACTGCAATGAGGTGCCTGCGGGAAGGCGAGTCTGTAGGAGAGAGCGGACGGAGGACAGGAGCAGCGGGTTCCTGCTGTGCCTGCTCAGCCAGTGGGACTTGGATCTGCTGCTCCAAGGCCACGTGGCTTCAGGGTGTGAGCACGAGGCAACTGCTGAGATGAGCACAGGCACAGCAGCTCTGACAGAGGCACTGTGGCTTGGCTCTGCCCAGCACAGACTGGACACTGCTCACCTGCGCTGTCTCCAAAATGGGAAGAAAAGTTAGCCACCCTCCAGGGGAGCTTCCTATTATCTTTGTAATGGTTTAAGTACAAAATATCATCCCTCTGCAGGTTGGGCCTTGGGAGAAGGCAGAGGGTGAGGTTGCACCTAGTTATTGCTGTTCCTGGAGAAGTGAGCTCTTATTCTGTTGAGCACCTGAGCAAGTAACAGTCCCAACCTTAATTAATCAATTTTATTTTTTTTCCTGTGAAATAAACCACGTGGCTTGATTCCCAGTTGCTTGGCTTTGATCATTAAACTATATGCCTTTTCAGACATATGAGTCTGAGTACCCTGTGATAGGCAAGCCAAGTGGATCAATGGAGCTGTGTGTTTTCTTGAAGTCTCTGCTAAGTTGTGGAATAAAATGCAGCTTATTTTGAATTGAGGCAAAAAGTATATTTCTCCTTCACAGCGATAAAGGGAATTGGTTGAGCACGGGTTTTGCTTCCAAAAGCACTCCTGCTGTACTTCATACTTTTGCTAGTTTCACATGGAACTTCGTGAATTTCTTTCTCACTATATATATAATGTAGTATATGTGTGGTATTGAAGTGTGGCTTGAGTATTGTCTTTACTAAAGACTAGCATGGCTGCCTTCATGAAGTGATTTTAATACCCTTGCTTTGCATGAAAAGCTTGTTCTTGTTCCATTAATGGTTATGTAAACAGCACTAAAATATTGCATCTCTCTGTCTAGACATCAAAATATTGGATTTGGACACCTCATGCTAACGTTGAAGTTTTAGAATGAGCTCACTATCCGATAAGTTGGTATTCTCTTCTTCTGTTAGGTTTACCTTTCCCGACCATGAAGGAAGATCCTTTGGGCTCAAAGTGAAAGTGCTTTCGTACTGCCTGCCTACCTTCCCCCAAAAAAGGAAACCATTGTCAGTAGAGCAGCAGCAGGTTGCATAATACCCTGTAGACAAAATATTGGAGGCGGCGCATTGTTCAGTAATCTGACATGTTCCTTTGCCAAACAGTGATTTCCATGAAAAAACTTGTTGGCATAAGGAACTTGATGCATCATGTCACTTTATCCCTGCCTCTCCCTCCCTATAGGGGTACGTATTAAATTTCTTACGAACAGGTGAAGTGATCTGAGTGAGATTAACCAGGGTTCCAAGTTTGCTAAACAAAGAACTGGAAACAACAGGAGTGCTTTCAAGTGATGGTGATGACGGCTGGAGTAAATTTGGGATCAAAGCTAGTCTGATACCAAAAAAAAAAAAAAAAAAGTTTAATTATTATACTGAAAGAAAGAGAAATGGAAAAGGATACTTATTCTGGTGTGCCCAAGATAATTAAATTAGATTCAAGCATACTTGCTTGGACATTAGGAAGTATTTCCCTAGCTTAGAGCACAGCAGGTGATTCCTCGTGTCTTCTAAGTCACTTCCTTTGGATGTGTGGGCTTTGACAATATATTTTGAGAGCACTGACAAAAGGTAATACAATTCAGTAGCAGCTAGGTCTGTGAAAATTGTTGGCATTCCTATGTTCCTTTTATTCCCTATGGTCTTCTGTGTTAAACCAGCCCATTCCACTTCAGCTACCAAGTGCCAATTTCTCTGTAGACAGACATACTCAGTTGCTTGTGTCTTGCAAAGCAAATGCCAGCTTTAAGCAATGTAGCAGTGCTGCATCTGCTTTAATAAAGGCAGCATCCTGTAAGTCCAGGAATTTTTTCAGGAAATACATGATTTTGATGAAGGACTTTAAATTACTCTCCAAAGCAAAGACCTTGATGTACACTCTTATTATAGAGTGATGCAGTAGGACTGCATGGAGGAGGTCTTTGGGAAGTTGATAGAGCATCTGTCCCTCTGCGTATGTTGTTTCCTCAGTGTTTCAAATGAATTTCATTTACTGTTCTAAGAATGGCATTTCTTATTTACTTAGGATAATGCAGTATCTATTTAGGAAGTTCACGTGCCAGCAGCAGCCCCGTGATCAGAAATAGCTCTTTGCTGTGAAGTATTGCTGCAGTGGTAGTAAACTCCTGTGCAGAACTGCCAGTAATATGAATATCCTACGTAAAGCCTTAGAACACCTAGAAATGAGATTACACCATAACTCATCAGTAAGTTATCTTCTCTAGATATTGTTTAAAGTCGAATGACGGAATTTCTGGTTGAAGTAATAAGATCAGGAACACAAGTCCTTGTCCTCAGGAAACAAATCAGTTGAAAGACTCTTGAAGAGAAGTGTAAACCTTGTTTCTACCTTGGCCTTTGCCCTTACCACACAACAATCCCTGTGTCCATTAGATTTACCCATCAGCTGCTCTAAACTTTTTGACAGTAAAATCTGACGTATTTTTTTATATTTCCCTTTTAGGTTTAGAGCTCTTACCAGGCAAGAGTTGATTTTCTCCTCTTAGGCAGTACTTTGGCTTCCTTCAGGGACTCATCCACCATTAGGAGCTTGATGCCCTTTCTCAGGCTTCAGCTGTGTGAAAAGTGAGGGTCCCACCTCTCCACCTCGGTCTCTTCATTGTTTTGATATGCTCAAAAACCTCTGTGTCATGTGGTATTTACCTTGAGCCCAGGCTCTGTTCTTAACCAGGTCAAAGGATTTTAGTAATATTAACTTAAAGAAAGTACAACATACAAGATTCCTCTTCCTAAAGATTATTTTGTGGGAGTTATTTTGTTAGTTGTGTATGCTTGATGCAATCAGGTTTTTTTTCATGAGCCCTTGCCGAAAGTAAAATTGCCTCGGAAATTTTCCAAGTTATGAGTATACATAAGGTGCGGAGCCTAGAACTAAAATATTATCAGATTTTTTTTTACCATTTTACCTGATTGTCTACATATGGCCAATATAAAATCAAGCTGAGTAGTATTTATTTTTTCTCTTCCCCTAAAGGTCTTCAATTATAAAAGGTCTCTCACAGTTTTAAGTTAGTTCTTGGTTTTGTCTAGTTTGTTCACCTGACCTTATAGATGATCCACCAAATTATTTTTGGTTTTGTTTTGGTTGGGGTGTTTTTTGTTTGTTTGTTTGTTTTTTTGTTTTGTTTTGTTTTGTTTTGTTTTGTTTTGTTTTGTTTTGTTTTTGTAGACTGACTTAATACTTCAAAGCTTGCTTTCCCTTGTGTCTTACTGGGAAACGAAGTGTCACAATATGCATTCAGAGTAAGAGTTAGCAATTCTGTTTGACTAATCTCTGAGCTCTCAAAACTTTTCAAACAGATGGTATGAAATATATTGCCAAAGCCCGTGCATTACTGCTGAGTGATGTAAATTATTTAATTGAACTCTGACAACTTGCTAACCAAACCATAAACCTTACATTGTGCACTAGGAACACATGTGGGTTAAGATAAACTCTTCTGTAAGTAATAATAAATAAAAAAGAATTCCCATATATGTTGCAGGAACAGTTATAAAAATAAACTGCTAATATTGTTTATAAACAAGACAATCAATTGCTGTTAGCATACCATACTGAATATAAGTGGTCCAACCTCAGGCAACCAGCTTAATGCATGAGGCTGTGGATGTGTCTACCTGGACTTCAGCAAAGCCTTTGACACTGTCTCCCACAGCATACTCCTGGAAAAGCTGGCAGCCCACGGCTTGGACGGGTGCACTCTCCACTGTGTTAAGACATGTCTGGATGGCCAGGCCCAGAGACTGGTGGTGAATGGTGCTGTATCCAGTTGGTGGCCAGTCACCAGTAGTGTCCCTCAGGGATCAGTGCTGGGCCCAGTCTAGTTTAATATCTTTCTTGAAGATCTGGATGAGGGGATCAAGTCCACCATTAGCAGATCTGCAGATGACCCCAAGCTGAGGTAGAGCAGTGATCTTCTGGTGGGTAGGAGGGCTCTGCAACGGGACTTGGACAGGCTGAATAGATGGGCCAAGTCCAACGATATGAGATTTAACAAGACCAAGTGCCAAGTCCTGCACTTTGTCCCCAACAACCCTCTGCAGCACTACAGGCTGGGGACAGTGTGGCTGGACAGTGGCCAGGCAGAAAGGGACCTGGGATACTGACTGATGGAAGACTGAACATGAGCCAGTGTGTGCCCACGTGCCTGAGAAGCCCAATGGCATCCTGGCCTGTGTCAGCAGTAGTGTAGCCAGTGAAACTAGGGAAGTGATTCTTCCCCTGTACTCAGCACTGGTGAGGCCACACCTTCAGTACTGTGTCCAGTTCTCGGCCCCTCAAATTAGGAGGGATGTTGAGATGCTGGATCATGTCCAGAAAAAGGCAGTAAAGGTTGGCAAAGGTCTGGAACACAAGTCCTGTGAGGGGCAGCTGAGGGAGCTGGGGTTGTTTAGCCTGGGGAAAAGGAGGCTCAGAGGAGACCTTATCGCTCTGTACAATTCCCTGAAAGGACGCTGTAGCCAGGTGGGGGCCAGCCTCTTCTCCATGGCAACCAGCAATAGGACAGCCTTAAGCTGTGCCAGGGGAGGTTTAGGTTGGCTATTAGGAGGAAATTCTTCACAGAAGAGGTGATTGGGCATTGGAATGGGCTGCCCAGGGAGGTGGTGGAGTCACCGTCCCTGGAGGTGTCTTAACAGAAGGCCGGATGTGGCACTCAGTGCCACAGTCCAGATGACAAGGTGGTGTTAAGTCATAGGTTGGACTAGATGATCTCAAAGGTCTTTTCCCAGCTAATTGATCTTGTGATTCTGTGATTCTGATGAAGGAGCTGGAGGTGTTTAACTTGGAGCAAAGGAGGCTCAGCCTTATAGCTCTCTGCAACTCCCTGAAAAGAGATTGTAGCGAGGTGGGGGTCAGGCTCTTTTCAGAGAATCTCAGAATGGCTGGAGTTGGAAGGGACTTCTTGACATCATCTAATCCAACCTCTTGCTAAAGTAGGTTCACCTAGAGCAGGTTGCACAGGATTGTGTCCGGGTGGGTTTTGAATATTTACAAATAAGGAGGCTCTACAACCCCTCTGCTTTGCTCTCTTAACCTCTACTTTTCACAAGAAACAAGAAGTACGATGAGAGTAAATTACCAGGGGAGGTTTTGATTGGTTATTAGAAAAAATTTATTCCCTAAAAAGGTTGTCAGGCATTGGAACCAGGCTGCCCAGGGAAGTGGTTCAGCCACCACCTGTGAAGGTGTAGATGTGGCATTTAGGGACATGATTTAGTGGTGGACTTGGCAGTGCTGGGTTAATGGTTGGACTTGATCTCAAAGGTTTTTTCCAGCCTAAATGACTCTGTTATTCTAAGTTGATGCTATTTCAATAGTGACTTCTTTTTTTTTCCTAAGGTCTTTAAATGAGGTATGATATTGTCCCTCACTTATGTAATCTGGTTTGTATTTATGTATTAAACAGATGAAAGTACAATAAGAATATATTCCTGCAGGGGAGAAGATAGCTGTGTTAGCTTGTTACATAACTGACCCTGCAGGAACTACAATGGACAGTTCAGAAAAAGTAGTGAATATAAGTTACAGGGTGCCTCTGTGTATGGCAAGGTACAGTTTTCATGCATTGAGTGAACAGTTGCTGAACTGTTTCTTTGCTTCTTGACAGGTAAGGAAATAAAACCTGAGAACATGATACATGAATCCTGCTATGAAGTATAAATAAAAGGAGAATTGGAGCTGGACTTCTTATAACCTTTGGATAATTGCTTTCAAAACCAGAAAAGCTTTCAGTGAAGACTAATAGACACAAACGTCTATCCTTTATTGGAGTTTGGTACTGGATACTGTGGATTACCTTTAGACAGAGATGTAATTTGTTCAGAACATTCTTCTCTTTCTATAGCTACAGTGCTTTGTCTCTAAACGTGCTGTTCTGCCTTCTTTTCCAACAATGCAACCTTACAGTGTTTTCAGCTCAATACCTGACTTCAGCTATCCTAGCAGACAACTCGAAGGCTGCACTTGATAAAGGAGGAGAAATGTAATAGCAATCACAGTGTTGACACAAAGTAAATGAAGGGCACAGTTTTCTAGAAAATGGAGTCATGTAATGGAAAGAGGATTAGAAAACAGTGGGACATCCAGTCAGCAGAGCTCCCCTGGGACTTTTTCTCCTAAAACTACTTGGAGAGATGAGCACTTGCTTCCAGCCACATTCATGAGGATTTTTATGAATGCTTAAAATGCCATTATGGAGGAAATTAATCTGAAAACATAAATAGTTTATGAAATAAAAATAGAAGAATAAAATGCAGGTTCAAAAAAGAACCTGCCAGAATCACTTAGATACAAGTCAGACTATATTTAAAGCAATATGAATATTTCTTTATGGTGAGAATTGACTTAAATATTCTCCTTTTGTCCTTGACTGAAGGATATTTATATCTCACAAAATATTTAAAAGATAAACAGAACAAATGCACAAAAATAGTTTTTTAAACCCATCTGTAATGTGTTCTCATCCTGTAGGATGAAAGAGGATAAAATTTAGATTCTACCAGGCTTTTTGACTGCGCAGCTTTGTTCCAACAGAATAGTGTGAGAGACAGATATTTCAAAGCATAAAATATGTATATGCTCCTTAGCCTTTTTATTGAAACTCCTCTTTAGTTAGTGGATCAACAAGCCTGTTACAGAGTTTCTAAGAATTGAGCATTAAAATGCAAATTCTTTTAAAAAGTCTTTTGTAATTGCTTGGTATTTCTCTGTAATGTTGCTTTCAAGCAGCAACAAATTTGAATACAGTTCCAGAACTGGCATCTCAGAGAATCTGACATACACAGTGCTGAAGCTAAACTAGGTTTCATGGAGAAATGAGTCCGATGCCTTACTAAGTCTCCAAGTTAAGAACATATGCATGGTTACCATGGGATGCTGTCACAGGACAGTCAGGAAGGTCTGTTGTCTCTGGACAAAAAAGTGACCCAAAATGGAGAGTGCCTTTGGTTGCTTAGCATGCTTCACCTTCTTCCCAAGATGTTTTGGTGGGTTTTTGGGTTTTTTCTCTTATTTAGCCTCTGCTGCTGTGTCACTATAAGTTGATCATTCCTTTATGAGGTAGAGAGAGCAAGCCTGCTGATAGAGGCTAGAGTCAGTTCCTCTTAAATGCGGTATAAAGTAGATTCTCTGGAGAAATTTCTTGTGTTATTGTGAAGCTTCTAGAACTCATAAAATAGCTCTAATAGCTCTGGGTTCCCAAAATAGCCCTACTGTGAGACTGCAAGGTATTTGTTTGTTTTGTAGGCTAGGTGCCAGGTTATTTCCACATAGAAATGCATTTGAAGAACAACTTTACAGGCTTCCTTAGCCCTCACAGGACATTGTGTGTAAGAGTGTAATCTGCTCTCTCTCCAAGTTTGTTAAAATGCTTTTAATTGACAGTGAATTTATTAGCTGAATTTAGCAGAAATAATTTGCTTTTCGTAAAAAGAAATGATTGATTGTTTCTCAAAGGACAAGCCCATCCGTGTGCAGAGAGAGCTATCACTTTCCACAACTTGGACTGCCATCTTTTCCCAATATTGGCGCTTCAGGAGTTCTGCCCACCCTGTGCCAGGGAGACATGTTAATACACTGTTTTACAGATGCCTGGCTGCACTTCGTAGAAGCTTTGGTTTGGCTCTTTGGCTGGATGGTTGTCAGTAGCCTGTCGGCTGAGTTATCTGCGAGTTGTGTAAAACCAAGATCACATTTGCTAGTTGTGCTGGTTGACTCTGGTCTGTGGGACTGGCCAAGCACCAGGAAGCATAGATGTCATTCACCAGCAAAGAGCTGGGGAGGCACTTAGGTTTTATTGGGGGGGAAGAAAAAAGCTTGCCGAGGTTTTAGTTTTGAGGAGATACTTCTGAGTAACAAATGGAAAGTTGTGTGTTGTGCAGGCTTTCATTTAGTCTGTAACGTAATGCTGATTTCAGTTCTTTGTGTTTTTCAACGCTAGTCATCTCTGACACACCTTTGGAGACTGGCCCTTTTTTAATACAAATTATCTCTCAGGAAAGATAAAATTGCCTATACTAAAAACCTTTATTCAGAATTAGTGGTTTTCTGTTCTGGTAGAAGTGCACTTTGTCAGTTTTTTGGAGTTTTTTATCAGACGGGGAAATCTTGTTAGTACTAAAGAAGTAGTATTGTAACAAAGAGAAAAATCTGAGAAGATTGAAAATCTGTTTTTCAGGAGGGCATAGCCTTTATCATCAGAAAACCACTGTTCGGTGGATCCTTTGCTGACTGTGGAGCCATTTCGGAAAGCTTCGCTTCTTCTGGGAACTGACTCTCAGGTGCAGCAAAGCATTGAAAGGGAAACCTCTCAAAGTGAGGAGGCAGCAAAGGTGGTGGATTAAGTGGTGTTTAATTGCCCTAATGCAAATAAGGAAAATATTTGGTACTTTGTGAAGTCCTTATACCTTCACATTTGCAGCAGAAGTACTTCTTGTGCAGTGGCCTTTGCCTGCGCTGTGCATACAGTAGTGACTGGTACTTAGTGCAGATATAGAAAGATTGATATAGTTATGGTTGTCAAAGCTCAAAAAGTCCCACCTGGGGTTTGCAGACCCTGCTTCAACAGTGACACAGGCAGAGAATAATGTGTCAGGAGTTGTTGAGTATGGGTTGAGTTGTGAAAGGGGAGTTTTAATCAAAAAACCATCATGTGCTGTGTTACTGTGCTTCATGGGAATACTAAGTTTTGTGCTACTACCTCAGTATCTTGTGTCTTTGCTTTTATCTGTTGAGCAGGATGATGCTTTTACATGTTTTATAGGATTAGTTTCTGGGAGATGTGCCAGCTGTGCCGGTAAAATTTTTCTGTAATGATATTGTGAAAGAAAAAATTAGTCAAAGGATGGAATGACATCAAAACAGGATTTTTTAAAGTAGTGGAAGAAACAGTGAGCTGTGAAGATATGATGAAGGGCATTCAGTGAAAATGACCACCCAAATTGGGAAGTCCAACCTGCTTTTATAAATTTAGCTAGTTGCCCTAGATAACCAAGTTCACCTCTCTGTAAGTGTTTGTGTTGAATGATAATGACGTATATAACTGACCTTATTCCATGCAGTCATCAAATTATTCCAATCCAGTAAATCCAGTGAAAAACAGATATCATTAGTATTAGGAACTTTTAATCACTTTTTTTTTTTTTTCTGGAATGGGAAAGGAATTGAAGTTCAGACTGTGGAAATTGCACTGTAAATTTTCTAAAGGAGTGTAATTCATGAAGTGCATACATATCTGAAACCAATTTGGATATCTGGTTTATCTTATTGCTGAAAAAAAACCCCTCTAGAATTTGGCATATAGTGATATGTAAGATGAGATTTGAAACATAAAATGAAAAAAGTCTCCTTTTATAAAATGTAGTACTTTGTTCTGTGTTTTTTTAAAAAATCTCTAGGTATGGCAGTTTTGAGTTTTGTGCTTTCATCATAGTATAAGCCTAAGCCACTTTCTGATCAAGTAGTTTGCCAAATATAGTTATGTTTCCATAATATTCTGGATGTGTGCCTAATCTCTTCTTCACATATGACTCCTGATTTTTACAGAGATTGACATCAAGAGGTGTTTTTGAAGTAGAGGCATGTAACTGATACCCAGATTTCTTCTTCATACCCTATTGACATCCAGGTGAAGGGTCTATTTCAGTAATAAGCTGAGATTCTAGGTTCTTCAGCCCATATTTGGGCACCTAGATAAAATAACCATGGCTCTCAATACCATCAGGGGTTTATTAGCTTTCAGTGTTTCTGTTAGCAAATGTTCAGATTTTGGGCTGGTTTCTGGTCTAAGATACTCAAGAGCCGAGTGTTGTCCTTGGAAAATCTTTTACTCAGCTTGCTACATGCAAGTCCGGTGACAGACTACTCAAGATAAGTGTTGAAATGCATCAGCCTGTTTGAGATTGTAAGTATTTCAACTTAATCAAGTTCTAAAGAATGAAATTGGTTAAATGACTGTTTCAGCTAAAGAAAGGACATTTGTTATGGAAGGTGAATGGAGTATTTTGCTACCCATTATACTAGGGCTGTGAAAAGTTGACCCAGTTGACCCTACAGTAATTTGATGACCTCAGAAATGACCTGAAAGTTCTTCATGTCTTTCTAAAGCTCTTAGAACTATACACTGCAGTTGACTCATTTTTATTTCCCCCACAGCATTAAGAAGTTAGGAAATGATTATACACATGGGCCAGTGCAGTTATAGAAGGTATTTTTATTCTTTGGGGAATTTTTTTGGCTAATATGTGTGTTTAACCTTACAAAGGATTCTTCAAGAATACCATAAGCATTGTTTTTCCCAACCTTGGAAAGTCCTGTTCTGTGTCTGTCTGCTTCCTTTCACCTTCACCACCCAGTACCTCATACTCAACCCAAAATAGTCACTCATTTGAGTGATGTTAGTTTTAAAAGCTCAGATGATGTTGATTGAGAAAATAAACTTTCAAGTGTAATTTCAATCCAGTATATTCTTCTAGACGTTCAAACTGAAGTGTTAGTATGTCAATTGAGAGTGACAAGGAAAATGTTTCTTTGTAACACTTAGGAATACATTACCACGATAGGAACACAACAAACTAGCGATGAAGGAAAGTGTTCATTTACATTTCAGTGGTTGGGAGGGCCGTATTTTAGTGGTTGCCTCATATGCCAGAAATATGCCTTTCAATTTACTCTTAAGTAAACACAGATGAGTGGGATTTTTTTTCTCCACCAGTTTTCACTAATTTCTGATAAGCATGGTTAAGTTTGAATGATGGACCCGGTACTTGCTGGGCTAATCAATGCATAAAATCACTTGCAAAACTAAAAAGTAATTATGTGGGGTAGAATATGGAAGGGAAATAAGTAATAAAATAAAGTTAGGAAACTGTTTGAAGATTAAAGCCGCAGATTAAACATTCATGAATAAGTTATCAAAGGCTTTATCAAATGGCTAAACCTTGGAAAAACCTTGACAACACTCCTGTGTCTGTTTTTCTTGTTTGTCTAGAATGCTTGCTTTATATAACTGCAAAAAAGACTTTCTTGTTCAAGAGAAATCATTTAGTTTAAAAACATCCTGACTTTCTCCACAAGTGATTTC